>PVKH010043373.1:0-10723 GCA_004027955.1 Chaetophractus vellerosus | reverse complement strand
AAAAGAAAAAAGAAAAAGAAATCCTAGAACAAAGCAGAAAAAGGGACAATGAAATTTAATAGATACAGTAAATATTATTTTGTTAACAATAACATAGCCCCCCAAAATCATAGTACACCTACCAACCTCTTAGAAATTATTAAAGGATGCTGATGAGATGAAGCAGGGAAATAATAGTGAACCAAAAAATCAGGTGCTTGGAAAAAGCAAGGAGAAAGAGATAGGCATGAAAATTTATAGACAGTTTGAAGGTAGGTTTTCAAAGTGGCATGTGACAGAGCCAAGCACAAATCCTCTTACTTATTAACGGGATTTGTCCCTGTACCTGTCACACATTGCTTTGAAAATATCTGCCTCTGTGAAAGGTATACTGCTTCTCTCCGTCAGTTTTACTCTTAAGAGACTAATGTATAATCTCTTTAGGTTTCATCTTTTGTATTTCTGCGCATATGACAAATTGTTTTGAACACTCTTCATCCATACACATAAGAAGACAGGCTCTGCGGGCTTATCACTGCACATTTAAAAATCCCTGAGATAATATTTCTCATTGGAAATAATTGTTCTATTAAAATAATCTCTAGATTTATCATTGAAAATGTTGCAATTAACGCCTTCATGCCTTGAGGCGATAAGGCAATTATTCTCAACCTTATCAGACCTGGTGCCGCCTATTGTATAACAAATATTTTGTAATGCATTTACTCCCCTGAAATGAAATTCGCAGGTATTATAACCACTTTAAGTCCATCATTTAAAAAAAAAATTAATACTATGTCCCAACTATAACATAAAAGAAATAAAATGAAAGCACTTCATAATAAAAGTGTATTTTAAAACATAAATACATGGACATTGCTATATAATGAAAATCTAAACAAGCAGGGGAGTCCTTACTGTGCAGAGAGTCTTTGTAAATTTGTAAATGTATCTGCTACCAGAGCAAACTGATACAAGTTCGTTGTATTGATGCAGCAACACCATAGAGAGAGTTACCATTAGTGGCCAACAATTGGTTAAGTCCAAAATCACAATTTTCTCTTAATTTACAGGATAGCTTGATTTTTAGAAAATTCAGTGAATATTAAACAGTGTGAAAAAAAATCTTTTATAATTACATGTAAAATGGAAATAGGTTCTAAGCACAGTAATTAAAAATAGAGTTTTCATCAACATGAATGTCGTAGGCTGGACACTCAAAATTCCTGCAGAGCATGGGCAGGTTTTCATTGTATTGGACCCTAGTGCAGATTCCAGAATATCTAGCAATCTTGGGTTATGCCCAATGGTCAGTGATGGCCTCAGCTACACCTCCACAGTTTTTGTAAAACCTCAGAAACTCCCACAAATATCCAAAATTCTCTTTTGGGCGTGATTCTGCCCTCCAGTGAGATCCACTAATATCAGATTACAGAAGAAGGAAGGTTAGAAACAAATGACTGTTCCAGCATCTTTTGTGTTTTTATTTTGTATTGTTTTTTCCTATGTGAGACAGAGCTTGATTTTTAAAAATCTCCCATGCAATTGAATATTGGTTTACGCATTTTGTGGCAGGAGAAGTACTCCAGGGTGCTCTAACCATAAACTTCAAGTTAAAAAATTAAATAGATTTAGAACATAGATTGGGGACATTTGAATGAAACTTCCTTAATGGAGTATCACACATGCAAAAATGGACTACTTAATTTAGGATTAGAAAGAATAAAACTTATCTTAGTAATTACATTTCACATGTATAAACAATCCAGAGGCAAAAGTGCCATTTTTAACCTAGAGGAAAAATTGAGCTGCAGAAGGAAATGTGGGGAAAATAGAAATAATGATGCAAGCAATTGTCTCAATGAAAAAAAAAATGTTGCCAAATGACATGGTATGATGCTAGATTTATTATTCCATTTATCCTTAAAACAAACCACCCATAGACATTTACCTTAGAAATAGAAGGTTGCTTATATCTGTACAGTACAGTTTTACAGAACCATGGATTGATGGTTTCACAAGGCATCAGTCACACTTCCATAGCATTTGCTGATATAAATATAAAAGCTTCATTTTAAAGGATAAATAAAGCCACACTATTATCTAAACAGGGTAAAATTTAACATCCTTGTGGTTTGTGGAAATTTTTGATGTGCCTGCTGGCTTTTCAATAAAAATCAATTATGCCTTAAATGCGAGCGGTAGTCAACATACTACAGACTATAAATTCAATTTCATACTCAGAAATATGGATTAGCTGAACTTGATGCCCTTCCATTGATTTCAGAAAGCAAAAGCTGATAAGGTAAATAATAGTAAGAGGCTCTCTGACACTCCGCATCAAGTTCCGGATTTCCATATTATTTTTGTAAGAACTCTGCAGTCACCATAATATCCTCCTTGTGAAATATGTATGATGAATAGATATTATATGGATTGCTGATTCATCTCTCCATACAGAATGGATATTTGGCTTTCATAAGTCAAGGAAAGAACTGCACAGAAGAAAGAATATGCTTATTTCCCTTGGCTCTGTGTAAGGTATATGTCTACTGATCGTGAATAAATCCAGGGGGTAATTAAAGAATATACCGATTAAGCACTGAGACTCCACATATAAATAACAGTTGAATAAAATGAAAGCAAAAGGGTAGCCTTCAATTACACTCATACATAAACACACATATTTACGTATATGTGTGTGAGAGAGAGAAGATGCAAAGCATTCTGAAAATTGAGAAACATCTAGTCCTTCTGTTCACTCAAAAGTGTACCTTAAATGGCAAGAATCACATGGGGTTGGGGGGATCTTGAGAAGGGAGGAGAGGAAAAGATTTGGTACTAAGAAATATAAGGAATAATGATCATGAAGAAGAAATTTAGAATAGTTTGCAGCATAATGGAAAATCCAATCACATCTGCAACAATTTTCTTTTTTCCTCCTTTAATGTGCAGAACATTTAGGTTTTATAGAACTGTTCAAGTCCACATTTTGAGCATTTTATAGTTTAGTCATTCTTTTTTGCAGTAAGCCTGGTACACTCAGCTTAAATCCAAAAGAGTTCTTAGGAAGATTTACTCCACAGGCCCCTGTCTCACCTTTAGTCAGGATGAGTTCCTGCTTTCATTCTGACACACAAATAAGGATTTCTTTGTCTCCCATCCAGCATGCGAACATAGCAAAATGATGGCCTTTATTAGGTCAAAGATGTTCTTCCCTTAAAAAAGAAAAGTTTCTGCAGCTTCCCTAGAAGCCGGCATTTTTGAGATTTCATGTAATCATTTTGGTAAAAACCCATGGCCTAAGGAATGCAAATCCAAAGGACTAATTATCTTGGAGTTTCTCAAATTAGTGGTAACTCATTTAGAAATATACTTTCATTAATTTTACTCAAGTACAGGTAGTTTTATTAAAGGATGTTAAATATGAAAGTCATCTATATACAATACTGTAAATATCATTAGACAGACCTGAAGAAAAATATCTTCAATAGTAAGTAATTTTAATATATTCATTCATATAGTATCTATTACTCATCAGTTTCTAGGGGATATTATAGAGAAAAACAGCAATGGAGTTATTTTGGATTATTTTCCTGATTCTTTTCTTATATATAGACAAGAACTTCTTTTCTTGTATATGAGCAAGAACTTGTTTATATATAAGAAACATAAAGTCACAAAAGGAATGGTACAATGCCATTTCTGGCTTTTTCCGTTATTTTCTTGTCTGAGGAAAAAGTCAATGAGCATTTCTTTTCTGCAATGCTTAGAAATCTATATGAATGTAGGTTAATTTATGAATATATTTTCTTTTCATAACAGGGAATATATAGGCAAACATATTTTCCAGCAATGTCTTTTCACATCTTATTTAAATTTAGGTAAAAAAAGTACAACTAGAAACTTTATTTTTCTTATACCAATATATACTCATACATCTGTAAAACATGAAGTTTCTGATAAAATATTTACTATGTGAATTATAAAATTTTAAATTTCAGTGTTTGTCTCTTTGAAACCTATCTCATACAAAAATGCCAGAACCAACAATTTTCATCATATGTTATAACGTGACTGTAGCATATGAGGAAAAAGGCATCACATTGTTTATGAAAAAACAATTCTTGTAGATACACTTGGAAAACTGCAAACATTCATAAACAGTTACTCTTTGGGGATAGAGAAAAACTGCCATTAAACAGGTGTTAGAATTTAAATGACATCTCATTAGTGACTCCTTTTTGCAGCTCAGAGACAAATAAAACCTTCATTTAAAAGCATTAGTGCTATTCCTAAGGGTTTCTGGTATCATAATGTTTTGTTTTATGAAGATACTTAGTTTCTTCCAGCATTCTTGCTTATTTATACAAAATAAACCAATTGCATTTCCAAGTTCAGCTGAGCGTGAAGTCAGGGGGTGAATAAGGCCTTTGCAGTGCTGTAAATACCCTTGCCCCTCCCTCCACTTCAGCTAGTCATGGGGTTGGATCATAGCCTGATAAACAAAGGTATTTTGGGGCTTCATTTCCATGTAGAGATTTAGTCATTGTGTCCTTTGCCCTCAATTAAAGAACAGTCATATAAAACTCAGATTTCCTTGATGTCAAAAACCATTAACTCCTTTTCCAATTTCTCTCAATGTAAAATGTGAGACTATCATTATAATTCAAGAATTACCCTGCAGTGGATGGCTATTGAAAATTTACCTGCTAATTGGAAAGTTTATTCGCATGTCCCCTTAAACTAGTCTCACATAGACAGTTTCAGGTCCCAAAATGTGCATCAAAGAATAGCATGCAAATTGCAGATCTCAACAATCAATCCAAGATTATAAGACTTAATTCATTTCGTCCGCTTGAAAAGTTACACAATCCATGATTTAATCCATCTGGCTAGAATCCTTGATATTTGATTTATGATATTTCTAGAATGTATTTGGGGAAGCATCTGCTAAGACAAACAGCAAAGAAACATAATAAACTTCGAGCAGTTGCTTCCCTTCAAAAATAATCATTGTTATTGAGTATTGGGTTAAGGTACTGGAATGATGTCTTGGACATGTAAAGATAATTAGACCAGGTCTGACCTAGAAGGAGTTTAAGATGGAGTTGAATGGGGCAAAATTGGTGGCAAAAGAAGGAATAGAACAATCTCCAGGTAAATGTAATCTAATTAGGATCATTGAACTTAAAAAAATAAATTGCAAGGGGGTAAAGATTAAAGAAGAAAAGTTTACACTGGGGGAGAAGCAGAAAAGGAGAAGGCATTTCAAATGGATCTTACTGGGTGAGGTTTGGGTTCATCAAAAGTGGGTAGGCTGTGGAGACATAGGCTTTAGGCAAAGGATTTGCAGGAGATAAAACTGACCAAAATACAGAAGACCATGATGGTCAGACTGAGAAGCATGGCTTGAATTTTTTAGGAATAAAAGTTCTTGAAACTTTGGGAAGAACAGAGATATGAGCTGTAGGCAAATTATTTAAAAGGAGTAGGGGGTGAGAAGACAAAGATGGGGGAAGATACCTCAAAAAGTGAATTTTTGGTTCTTGGAGGCCTGACTCAGAGGATTACTAGCATGAAAGAAAACTTTGGGGACAAGTTACAGATATATCATAGAGTGAGAGTCTACCATGCATGACAAATGATTAAAGACAAGGAGGAAAAAGTGACTCTGAAGACTCAACCTGGTGGCTGGAAGCAGTTGGAGAAGGTGGTTTAGGGGAGATGGCAGATTGATTTGGATATATTAAGTATGAAGCATTAGCAGAAAATCTGAGTAGATAGTGCCAAGTGACAATGTGGGTAAAATTCCCAATTAAAAGGTAAGTTTTCAGTAACCCAGTACTCCAGTATGTTATATTGTAGGATAAAAAAAAGTCTCACTACTTATATCTAGGAATTAAAAAGAAGTAAGTGGCTTTTGACTTGGAGAAAATCTGAGTTTTACGTGACTATTATTAACCCAATACTCAAGGATAAAAGTGAGGCTAGAGATAGAGAATGATCTGGGCTAGATTTGCAAGCATTGCTCTGCATAGGAATGAAACCCTAAGAGGTGATGTTGTGTGAAGAGGGAGAAAATACAGAGATAAAAAAGAGTGAAAAGGGAAGGGAGAATCATAGCATGGACATACATGTAAAGCCAGAAAACCTGAATTCAATTTTACAATGGACTAGGATGTATTCAGTTACTGTTTATACATTTGGTGAATAAAAATAACAATAAGAAATTACTTATGTAGCGTTGCTTATTAAAATAATTACTAAATATATTCCAGCTGATTTTGACAAGGTTACAACACTGCTATCATTTCAAATTACCATCCAATTCTCATTTAATCACACAGCTTAAGTAAAATACAGAGCCCAGGGGGGAAAAAAGGAGAACAGAGAACCAAAACACAGTTCAAGCACAGTAAGTGACGTTTATTCAAAAAGAACAAGTTGCAGACTGCAAGGAAAAAAAAAAAAGATGTTTCAGCTGAAATCAGTTTATATTACAAAATACGTGAACCTCTGACCTAAACATTGGAACACTAATCTGGGATTACTCTAGAACAGAATATAAATACGTGTGTGCATGACATTTAAAAACAAGTCCCCTCTCAACACAATGAACACAAATGCTTTCTTGATCATTGGCTTTCATTCTAGTTCTCATCTAGGAAATGAATTAAAAATTTATAGGAAGGATGAAATCAAAGAAGAGAGAAAAAAACTTACATAATAACATGTTTTGGACACCTGTAAACACCAGGTAATTGGTCTTTTTACCATGGTTAAAGCTGAAAACATTATTTCATTTTGCTCTCCTAGGCCTCCTCCTGCATCTGACTTCCTTCCCACATCCGTCTCCTCAGATGCTCTTCAACCTTCATCATATCCATCCCATCCTTCTCTCACACAGATTCATAGGTAGGGACCTGATCTCTGCTGTATACTTTGTGCAAATTCAAGTCAACTGCAAATTCTCTCTTGGACAGATTAAATAAGATGGTAATAATAAATATCATTTACACAAGTAGGTTCTATTTTACCACACCTTATATATATCATCTCACTAGATTTGTAAACTGAATTTAAAAAAGAAATGATTCTCTCTGTGGCAATTGTAAATATTCTCTTAGGTTTCGTGTAGCCCCGATTGGGAGTGGAAAACTTGACCCACTTCACATACACATTAAAAAGAATTTGAGGAATTACGGAACAGATGGAGATGTCAGAAGAACAGGAATAATTAACAGGAAGCCCTAAAATCTCTCACAGCACACAGGAAACTGCCTATTCTGGCCACCGTGTCTGTGACCAGTCACTGGGGTGAGACCCCGGGCTGGGGAGATCTGAACTCTGTAGTGGTTGCCAGGACCAGTACTTGGGTAATGAGAAAGGTGACTCCAGCAATACAGGATAGTACCTCGTTCCCAACTCTCCTAACCTCCCCTCTCCTTAAACATTTCCTCTGAAGGAGAAATCTTAAATCTTCAATTTTTCATACTTCCAAAGGTATCTTCATCCTCTTTCTACCTACCCTTACCCCTAGCAATATCAGATGAGTCCAAGTCATGCTAAATTGTCAATGACGGGAACTATGTTGACTTCCCTGACGTTGTGCACACAAAAGTCTCCTCTACCAAGAGCTGGAACCTCATGATCCTTGGCCTAGTTCCAGGCACTGGAACTCTACCTATACGTAGTCAAAAAGACTTCAGGGAGCTTTCTCTCCTTGGCCTTCCTAGGCAGCATCCAGCAACCTTTCTGTCACATCTGCTGTGATCTTGTGTTTTGCTGTGCTCGATCCTCCATGCTATGTTCCAGGATCTGGATCTTTTGGCCCTAGACCTTACACTGGTAACCTTCTGTCATTGGGACAGCGAGTTGCAACTCGAAAGCTTGCAGCTAAGAAAAATCACTCCGAAGCCATGACCCAGTTACTTGCTGGCCCCATCTCGTCTCTGGCACTTGCTGTTCTTATCCTCACTCGCTCTCACTCATATTTACAAGTGATAAAAGTGAGATACGAACAGGTTAAAACCTGTTCACGGTTATTCAGCTAACAAGTGGCACAGCCAAGATTCAAATCCAGATCTGATTGTCTGTGAGTGCATATTCTTCTCAACTTCCCCCCGCCCAACTCACACAGACACATATATACATACACACATTATAATGATATTTTCCACAAAGGTTGCTTTGCACAACAAACTGTAAGAGTCAGCGCCACAATCCTCAAATAAAGACAACTAAGCATTAAATGGAAGTCAATAAATGTAATAATGCTGCTGAATAGACACAGATAAATTTAGGTCCCCAACAAGGCACTTAATCCCTTCTTTTTTCTTTATACAGCTCTTTCATAAGATACTGAAAAGCTGTTTTACAGACATTTGAAAGATTTTTTTTCACATTTGAAGAGAAATATGCATGTTCTTGAACAGAGCTAATTTTTACCATTATACAGTCCTTGTAGTTCACCCTTTACAATTTTCTTACATATGCTCAAGTGTATTTTTAAAATATATATTCCTGTTAGAGGCTTTTATATATGGCCATACATCATCTCAATTTTACCAGAGTAAACAGATTTAAAGTTTTTCCCTGTGTTTTCCTTGTCCACAAGAAAAAAAATTGACAAACTTAACCTGAAATAATTATCAGCATATTAAAAATTCTACACACTTTTAGATATAACTAATTTGCATCTTAATTAAAATATTACCATGTATGTTTGGTGTGTTAGTGTCCTGCCTGAAATAAAACACCAGTAGAAAAAGTTCTTTCTCTGTTAAAGAATTACATTCAGAACAATGCCTGTTAGGCTAGGTCAAAAGTTTTGATAATTGTGTCAAAGGGAACAGAACTTTTTGCCCTTTAAAAATGAAATTTAGCATGTTGTTTCATTGATTTTAAATAGGTATTTCTAATATAATTGTCCAATGATATGCTTGTAAATAAAACTGAAACTGTAGATTAAAATTAATAAAAGCAAGAAATATGAATACATTCACTTAATCGAAAATATTCCACACAAACTCACTGTAATTACTAGGCAGGCTTAAATTCCTATCAAAGTATATTTAATCACACAAGTGCAGAACTTTAAAATTTTTATAATAAAAGGTGGAGAAAGTTCTCACTTTATTTTTAAACTTGTTATAACACTGTTAACCCTTCTCATTCACATTATCTTATCATTCACAACTGTTTAGAAATATTGTAAGAGAAAGTTCCCCAGAACAATACCAACAATCAGGTTCTAAGAGGGTAAAATGCTACATCACTTGTATTTAAATCATAAATACATTCCTCAGAAGTATTTGTATTCTACGCTTTTGTCACTTACTCTAGTTCACCAAAGTTCTTAAATATGAGAGTTATATGAATATTCTTTGGTATTTTACCACAAAACAGTAAAGATCCATTCCAAGCAGGCTCTCTGTGTTGCTCCCCCTTTCTTTCTTCCTTTTTTTAAAAGGGGGGAAAACTGTTTTATATCGACAACCATCTGTGAGCCTGTCTTTCAGGCCATCAAACTCTCCCATCCATTACGGAGCCTTCCTCACCTCCGCTGCATGACAGCACAATAAAGATGACATACTAATTCAATGACTTGTAATTTCAGCTAAACAAAGACAAGTGCTGCAGCTTCTTCTTTTGTGTTAACAGTGCCATATCGGTGAAGCCAGCTATGCAAACATAGCACTGGGAGGGTTTTATGACAGCAGTTGAATGGGGAGACTAGCTTGGTGTTGCTTTTTATGGTTTTTGGCTCCATAATTTTTGGCTCTGTGCTGCTGGCCATGGCTATTGTGTCTGGATTCTGTGTCAGCAGCTAATTGTTCCAATAATGTTTATCATAGGGATCCACCAGGGAGCTGTATATGTGGAGATAAGCTACAGGGCAATGATACACACTATCTTACTGATCTCTATACACAGTGCTTTTGCCTCATGCCAAAAAGCTTTTTAGGTTCCCAGTCTTTAAAAAAAAATAACAGCTTAATCATCGTGCCAACAATAGTGTCTAAGGGGATGTAATCAGGTTCCTCTGATAATCTTAGCAACACATGAAAGTCATGCGCAAAAGCAGTAATTGAAGCAGTTGGTTCATTCTACCACCTGCTGTTGAAGTCACAGGTTAATCTAAATGAGGTCCCCTTCCGATGAAGCAGTAGGCAAGGCACTTTTTATATCATAAATGTGCATTATAGAAGCTTTACAAAATAATACAGTAACAGTTCATTAAATGGACTGTATGAAGTGTCCCGGGCTTGTCCAGCTTCTCCCTGTTGCTGTCGGGTGGCACGGCCAAGTGTAAATTCTGTCCTCATGTCTATACCCCAATGCACACTTCAGTTTGCATATGGTTGCAGACAATGGGAGTGCCTGAGACAGATGCCCAAATGTAACTAAACGTCAGGCAATCACGGGAATCCGCTGCAGGAAAGTGAAACATTTTTCTTTGTCTGCTTTTGATGCTATTTCCCCCAAGATTACTAAATAGAATGTTGACAATGTAAAAATAGCTCTAGGATCAACAATTAACAGCTTGCCTTAGATTACAATACTAGCCCTTGTTTAAGGGATGAATTTTTATAATTAAACTTTCATTTTAACACCTGATTTCCATTTTATTTTATTTTATTTTTTTTTAAAGATTTATTTATTTTATTACATATCTCCCCTTCCCCCCCGTTGCGGCGACGCGCCGAGACTTGGTCACTGCGCAGGCGCGGCTTTCCCC
>PVKH010043372.1:0-10725 GCA_004027955.1 Chaetophractus vellerosus | reverse complement strand
TCTTCATGAGCAGGCATAAAACTTCAATCTTCAAAAATGAAACCTTCCTTCTGTGCGTGTGGCTCCTTTAACTGAACTCCTCACAGATGGACAGCAGAGCAGTGGAAACGTGTGGCCCTCCAGGGATGGGAAGCAGTGAGGGCTCTGCTTCCTGCACCATCTGTCTCACTGTTCCCAGCTCCAGCCTAGACTCCTACTGCAGCCGAGTAATCACAAGAAACCAGAAGAACATCTCAGGGAAAAGAATCTAGGGTTCAGACTCACTTCCTCTAAAAAGGATGAAACACTGACGACAGCTCCTTTTCAAGTTTTATTAATCCTGGTGCATAATTTCCACCACATCATTAGTCACTTCCTCTTTCTGAAGGGCTGGCAGCGGTCACCAAGGCACCATGCAATAAATGGCAAGATAACCGTGCCACCTGTGTGCCTTCGTGACAGCTACCCACAACCACATCTGGGTGAGAGGCTAATGTGCTTTCCTAAGAGGCAAGCCATTTAGAAGCACAGCCCAGTTTTTGATCTCTTGCTAAATACTTTTATCCACACCATCTCCCAATCTGGGCCTGGAAGTCATCATGTGACCTGCGGCACTTTGAAGGGAAAGCAGCCACAGCAAATCTGCCATAACCTCGGATCAGGGTGAGCTCTCAAACCCCACCCGAGAAAAGGAAGGAACCTCCTGCTGACGCCCAGAAAACTCCGGGAGCTGAAGTTTAAAGAAAGAATGGAAAGTGGCAAGAATGATGCCTGGCAAGACTTCTTTTTAAAAAGAGATAAAACACCATCTATAAAGAGCTTGAGAGCTGCCTCGTAAGACTAATTCCACTCATACCCACATACATACACACATAGCATGCAACGGCATGTAGATCCACAGGACAAGGGCGTCTCAATATCTTCATCCCTAAATTTACATGGGCTCGAGTTCAAAAACTCCCAGGAGACTCAGTATGTGACAGATAGTCAGGGTACTGGGGGCACCTATCTCCAACACAAAGCTCTCTGTATAGATGCAGGTTTCTGTTCCGTGCCAAAGAGAGAACCAATAATGAGAAAAGGTACATAGCAGCTTTGTTGGCCAACCCCCTGGCTAGAGCCTCTGTTAGCGAAGCCTCCCAAAGAGCTATGGTGAACACCCAGAAACCTCTGAGCCACATTTCCTCCACTGGCAATTTCCTATAGCAAGGACTGTAAAGGAAACACTGGTAAAGCTCATGTGGGGATATTTTGATTCTTAAAAGGCTCAACTTTAATACCTGGCCCTTAAATAGCATCTCCATCTGGATAAGCCCAAGCACTTTGCTAACAGTTCAATAATGACACCCCTACTTACAAAGAAGTTAGTTCCCAATTTTAATTCCATCTCTCATGAAGGAAAAGAAAATTGAAGATAGCAAGTCAAAGTGGACAGTTTTTTCTCCATCACTATTCAAAACAGAAAAGTTTTGTCTTCTCTGAGAAGTGCAACTTTGAGTTGTACTTCTCAGTATTAAAACTGTACCACAAGTGTTCAGTTAGCCAACTTTCTCTACCTTTCTCTACCTCTGTTCTACATTGGTGGCACCAGGAGCTCACCAAAATGCTATCTCGGGGCAAAGTAGCATCAGCTACCATAGCAACAGGAGTGGAAAGGTTGGAAAAGTTGAATCCCTTGTGTTTTCTTTTCTCACTGGTTTCTGCTCTTACCAGTCTCATGGCATGAAAAGGATCAAAACACCCATCCCATTATATTTTAAGGAGCTTGTTCTATGCATCTGGCCTCTTTTGATCTCTTCAGTGTTCCTTGGGAATGGTTAAAAGTTCAAGATTTCATCATGAATTGGAGTTTTTCATTTTGATTATATACATACATGCCAACACTGTCTCAGATTTATTTTAAATCCTCAGATTCTAACCTGAAATCCCCCCTCCGAGTTTTATGCAGTAGTCAACAACCCACCTGTTAGCCAATTTGTCAAAGTATCAGGAAGGGGTAGCCACTATTTCTTACCTTTTGACAATTATAATACCCTCATCTTACAGCTCTACTCTCAAGGCTAGTTCTTCTGCCAAAGGCTACTGAAAACTTAAAACAATACCCCATTTGTCGGGTTGGACAACTTAGTTCAGTAAATTCTCATCAGTCCTATAATTCCCCTGTTCATGTCCCCTCCCGCAGATGAGGTGTTGATGGCTAACACTCCTGTTCGTCCATTTAAAAGTCTATCTGACTCATTACTAGACCTTTCTGAGGAGCCAGGCATTCCAGGTCTCTCAATGAGCTTAATCCTAATGAGGTTAGCACAACAAAAGAAACCATGGAGCAGATCCTGATATGCATGGTGTTTAGTCACAAGGCCTCTAAATATCTCCGTCCAAGCCACTAAGGCCTTTCTTAGCCGCCCTGCTTCCAAACCTCCCCCCAACTCCCCCTCCACACACACCCACTCTCGCTGCAAATTGCTCTGGTAGCTGAAACCAGTGTTGATTTTTATCTGCATGGCAACCTCATGCTCCCACAGGTTCCAAACTGATCAAGTGGCCTTCAAAAATGCCACCACTTCTTAAAAAGCCTGAGCCAAGCTCTGCACGATGGAGACAGAAAACAATCCCTTATCATGTCGGAAGTAATACTTGTGGCTATCTAAAGCAATGGCAATCATATCATACACTTTATCTGTGAGTGGCTTTTTCCTTCCAGGGGTAGGAATAGAAACTTCTTCTCCTTCATAATGAGCTCTATTGAAACTCCAGCAGGCAGACTTCTGCCTTTGGCGATATGCCATTCCTTAGCGTTAGCGTGGAATCATCTTTTTAAGACGTAGCATGGCAGAGAACAGGTACAAGTATGTTTTGGAAATACTGTTTGTAAAGGGCCACTTTTATAATAGCGATACTTTGTGTTAGGTCCTTTTAGGTATGTATGATTAATAAGAACTTGCCATTCTGGTGCCAGCTTATTTAATGCAATAGGGCGGTGAGTAGGAAAAAGACCCAGGAAACAGTACAAGTTTTTTCCCTCATAACTCCTGCTGCATCATGAGAGGAAAGTGCTCTGCTATTTAATCTGTCATAGTTATGTTTTGATAGATATTGTGGCTGTCAATGCAGGACATCAAACCTATGCTTTATCAGATTCTCAGCCCTAGAGTTGTTTAAAATAAAAATGATCAAAATGCCTCATTTACTGAGGATGACAATCCAGCTGCTTTAGTGACTCACCAGTCATGCAAATACCACAGCACTAGGTGTACCCATCACCCTACAGGTCAAGCCCTCTGATGAGGGACCCCCCACTGTGTATGAGAACACATTCCCAGGAGAGTAGCAAAATGTAGTTTCCTTTTGGGAGGTGCACTGCAGGCTTAGTAAATGTGGACAATGACAGATGACGGATTTTGGTTTCTGTCCCTGTTATGAAGCTTCCACCCTTGGGGAGGCCTCCCACATGCCCCTCACCCAGCCCCACAGGCTTGCCTCTCACTGCAATTTTTGTCCCTGGTCCCAGACTGACTGTGCTATCCTTATGCAGGCTCCAGGAGGTGAAATGAGCCCCACTTGCCTCTAGATTCAGTTTTATTTCAGAGAATTAATGTCCCAAGGGGTGGAACAAAGAATTTTTAGTACCTAGGACCCTTGTGGATCATTTTTATATCTCCTTCATTCGGCCAGTGTTTTTGCCTTTCTGCCATGTCAATACAATATATGTAATACTAAGATAATCCAAACTTCTTGTTCTCCTTCAGAAGAGTGTTGTGAGAATCAAATTCGTACAAATAAGAGTTAACCTAAAGCATTTAGACTCTAGTGAAACCCAGAAAGTGCTTCTAAAACATTGCTTTCATGTGTACGTTTCTATTTGATCTCTACACAATAGAAAATATTATTTATCTTATTTGAGTGTTAATTATTAAATTATGCATAAGTTGAAATATCAGAAAGATAATCAGCTGTTGTCAACCTCCACTGAACATATAAGAAGCAAAAATTTTAAATACATTGGAAGGTTAGATAAAAAAAATTCCTTGCCAATGAAGATTGTTAAATACTAAACCTACAACAAATATCCTAAATTTCTATCCCCAGGAAGTTCTATGATTAGGTTGCCTTGGGTTTTTAAAAAATTTTGTCAGAGGCTTGAGGAATTAGTTTAGATTGCTTCTTGAAGTCCCTTCTAACAATATGCATTTTCAATAAACACATACACCTGCATATGGGTGCCTATTGAGAGTTCACAATCAGAAGCTAAACCTAGAGGACAGACTTGATAGCTTAAAGTTTCACATTCATAAAGAAAATGCATGCACTTTGCTCTTAACTGCAAAATGGCCACAATAACCACTCTAAGATAAAAGAGGTATAACATCAGCTGGTGAGGAAACTAATACCAGCAAGATCTCTGGTCTATAGAGAAATAGAAGCAAAGGGGTTCTGAAAATAAAGGTTATTTGTTCCTAAATCCTGCTTCTTTGCCTGGAGCTATTTCTTAAGAAAGAAGCTGCTTCCTTCTCTAACCATATAAAATGATCCCTGAAGTTATTTATAGTGTTCATGGCCGGGAGGCATCACTGGTTCCCCCACCACAAGCCCAACCATGTGTTACTATATTAAAAAATGTGAAAAAGTAATTATGGGGTATGGGAGCCAGTGTCTGCAGACACAACCTGCCAAAGAGGAAGTGACAGGAAACTTATGCTCCTCATTGCCGCGCAAGCACTGCCCAGGCTCCAGGCTCAGAAGAGAGAATCTGTTCCAAGAAATAAGAGAGGAGCCTGCCCTGGTGAATCAGAAATATCCCTGTTTCTGAATATACAGTAAACTGGTTTCCATCCCCAGGTCCCCTCAGTTGGTCAAACTTTCCAGTCACATGGAAAGACCACTACCGGCATCCTCCCTCACCACCTCAGCCAGCGGCCTCTCTCAGCTCCAGCAGGACTGGGCCGATCAGGACATGTAGGTTCTGGACTTGGGCCTCTAAGACCCTGACCCAGCACTCTCAGATCCTGGTTTATGCCCCTAAAAATTCAGCCACCATGTCCTAAATCTAGCTTCGTTGTTCTTCCCTCACCATCCAGTTCCCTGCTAGAATATAGGATGTGCTCCACCCCTTACCGATTTCCAGAGTAGTCACCCAAGTGCTCACAACCCACTCAGTTCTCCCCTGAAAAGATGGGCTCTACTGCCATTGGGACACCCACGCTTTCTACCCCTCCAAATATCTGCCCCAAAGAACAGAACCCTTCAGGGAACAAAGTTTTGCATTTCCAATAGCAAGGCCAGTATTCCCAAGAGGCCTCAGCTTAGGAAACATTTGTTGACAAATATTACATTTCCTCCCCAGGCCCTCCCTCTGCCTCTGGGTCTGACCTACAGAAGAAGGAGTTTCCTCAGGAAAAGGGAACAGCATCAATCCTCACAAGAGAGCTCAGGAAGTTTGGGACATTTCCATCTCAGGAAGGCTTCACTCGGATGTAAATAATTGTTGCCATCTATGGATTCAGCTTGTTCATCTCAATGCATCACTACATGAACTTCTGAAGAAGCAACAATTTACCACCAGCACCCCCAAAGCATCATTTTAAATTGATTTACAGGAGTTTCTTTTGAATAACTTTACCAGGGCCCGGGATTGAACCGAGGACCTCATATGTGGGAAGCCAGCACTCAACCACTGAGCCACATTGGCTCCCTTGAGTTGGCTGTTTCATTCGTTGGTTTGTTGTTTGCTTTTGTTCTTAGGAGGCACCGGGGACATCCCATGTGGGAAACAGGCGCTCAGTCGCTTGAGTCACATCTGCTTCCTCAAACAACTTCTTAAAGAAGAGAAAGTCAGAGGCAACCTAGGACGCAGAAGGTAATAGAGGTCAGGGAAATGTCCACACTATCTCTTTAAAACAGGGATTCTTAACAAGGGGTCCGTGAGCTTGAATTGAAATTCAAAAAAACATTATTCTCATGGGGACATGTTGGTGCGGGTATGGTATATTTATTAAATAATACAAAGTATAGTGTGGACTTAGTAAGGGGTCCATGGTTTTCACCTGACTGGCAAAGGGGTCTGTGGAACAAAAAAGGTTAAGAACCCCTGCTTAATACAACTAAATAAATCGAATTAACCCGTTTCCCTAGTGTTTAATAGTCTATGAGCATGAAATATAGTTTTATATTACAAATACATCGGGCTTGAGTTCTCATTTTACATACTGCAGTTTTAGAGTATGAGTAAAAGTTGTTTTTTAAAATTCCCTAAAAATCTTCCCTTCAAGTTTGATTTTCATCTCTTGGTAATAGTATATATATGGAATTTAAGCAGATATCAACAGATGCAGCTGGAAAGAAGACTTTAAAAATCAGAGAAATTATTCTTATAAGACAGATCCATGGCAGCCTTTCACATTCAGAGATTGGTTTATAGCTTTCTGAGATGCCCTGTTAACCTTCCAAAGATCTGTAGACTAGTTTATGTTATCTCATTACTCCAGTTTCCCCCCTTTCATCTTTGTCCCTTTAAGTCCCAAGTTCTCCACCACCATAGTATCCACAGTGCCACCTGCTGGTGCTAAGCAGTATTTCCATGGCTTCCAGTTCTTTCCGGGATTTGTTTAATTAAAATCAATCAATGACTGGTAGGAAAAAAGCACAGGAATAGACTTTAAAAGAAGAAGAGGGAGAAGGAAAAGAAGAATGAGTAGGAGGAGAGAAGAGTAACCCATGAGATGAGCAAGATACCGCTTCATGGAGGCTTAACATGATCCAACATAGTCTCCTGAGGCAAAGGTATGGCTTTTTCAAAGGTAACATGAAACAAGGTAAACATTTGTATATTTGTATATTGTAAATGTTAACATTTACAAATTTGCTTTATATGGGTTGGTGATAAGGCTCTGTGTAAGAATATTTAAAAAATGATTAGCAAGACTAAATACCCTGAAAAGTTTCCAAAATTCTCTATTTAATCAAAGCCATCAGCCCTGTACTTTCCTTAGGTGAGCATCATCAACTTTCAAAGGATATGAAGTTTGCCATCACAATGGTTAGATAGCAGTAAAACTTTAATTCAGTCTCTTGACTTTGATTCAGAGAAGCTCCCTATCCCCAGAAGGTTACATATTCCCTCTCTCCAACTTGGGATTTGTGGGCCAGCCACATAAATGATAAGCAACAGAGCAAGTGTGAATGCAATGCCCCCTCCCCTACTTCACCTTTCAGAGGGTTCAACTATTTTCCATGCGTCAACAATCTGCCATTTGCATCGCAGGCAAAAGATAAGAGAGGATAACCTTTAGAACCCATAACTAATGAATATGAATGAGGTCATCCCTGTCAGCTTTATTGCAGGACAAAGTAACACACAGGGAAAAGGTCCCACATTTTTGCTTCAAGGGTCCTGACAAGCATTAGCTAATCAAGTTTCCTAACAATCCTTTGGGGTCCCTTGGCAAAGGGTCATTATCCCTCTTTAGCAGGTAGGCAAGCTAAGGTGCCCAGAGTTTACCATTTCAACATTAATTCTATATCACTGATATTCTGAAGAGACTTTGGGGGGCTGAAGGGAAAGGTGCTGCAAGAAGCTTTTCATTGACTCTAAGTGGAAAGCAGGAAATACGCCCAAGTGGGGGAGGGGCACAAAAATTTTGGAAGCGTTTTGAACTATTATTTGGTAATGATTCTTGTCAGAGCAGATAATTTTAGAAATGTAAATTCTCTACCTAAATAAAAATATTTGCAAGATTTAGATTGTAACTGAGTAATAGCTTTAAAAAAAAAGAAATGTATGTGTTTATCAGGTTCAGGATTTATTTGCTGGGTTGGTTGGGTCTCTTTCTTTCTCTCAATTCCCTCCCAATTAAGGCTAAACGTGGAAACTGTAGATAGAGATCACAAATGTCAGCCCATAGCTCTATGTGGCACATTCTCTCTTATTATTTTTGTTTGCATTTTGCTTTCCCTTTTCCAAAAGTATAAACTGGGCCCTGTAATTCTTCTGCTTGCTACCAAATTCAGGAACTGTCACATTTTCGTTTTTTTTCTAAATCTATAAACTTCAAAATATGTTCTGTCAAGTTGGCAAATCAATCAGCCCTTCATGAGTGCAATTAAAGTAATTTTTCCATCTGAATATACCCCTGGCATGGAGAGGAATAATAAGAACTCTATATAAATCTATTTTAATAGATCACTTCCCTCACTGAGCATATGTTTATACTCATCACAAACATTTATACATCCTCACAATATTCAAATTATTCTAGGAATTACCCCACTGGGCATATTCAAAGGGAAAGTTGAATTTAGGATCCCTCTTTAAAACAAGTAATAACCAAAAAATCAAAAAAAGGAAGGAAAGAAGGGAGGGAGCAAGAGAGGGAGGGAGGAAGGGAGGGAGATGGGAGCAGCCTTTTATTTCTTTTCGTACTGATATAACAAGAAACAAGCTAAACTCATGGTAGAGCCAGACAAAGTCAAACAATACATTCCGCTTAAAGGAGATTGTGTGAGAGGGAGTGCTGTGTTAGAAAGCAGTTTTCCTATGTCATCACTGCTTCCAACATTTGTTCACTTAGCTAAGACAGGATTCACTTCTCAGCTGAGGAGGACCTCAGTAATGGTACACTTAGCACTCAGCAGTTATTTGACCTATTTTACTAATGTGTTTGGGAAGGAGGTTAATTAACAGTGGATGGCTATATCCTTAAGCTTAATTTTTCCAACAGCCCTGCTCATAAAAGGAAAAATTGAGTATGTATTGAAGGAAGCAAGCAATTAAGTTGCACAAATAGTGAGCTCATTGAACTGCAGCTGACTTCTATCATGTCAAAGAACAACTAAACACAGAAGCAATAAAAAGATTGTTGCCACGACCACCACTGAGAACCAACTGGCAATAAAGATGAATAACTTCCTACTTGAAGATTACTGATTAAAGCTCTTTAGAAACCAAATGTTACACATAGGCATAAATGGAGCAAAATATTTTAATGCGTGTTTGGCAGGTTCAGAAACATTTTATAGTCAATTTTAAATGAAGGTTTATACAACAACAGTAAACTCCACTTAAAACAGTCTTTCCAATTGCTGTTCTTGCAAGCAAGCTGCAGGGCTCCTCGGGAGGGTTTGAACCATACTTGTGGGATAAAAGTCCCAGGCCCACCAGAGTAAGGGAGGGCCAATGGGGAGCAGAATTCCACAGGTCCCGGTTCTCTGAAACCAAACCCAAGAGCAGAGCCAGGGAATCCCATTTAGATGGCTATGACCCTTGAAGGCAAGTAAACAGACTCCCTGTGGCAATAACCAGGAAATCCCTCTCTCCCCAGCAACCCTCCGCACCCCTTCCCAACTCCCAAAGCTCCGAAAGGTCAAGTTTTAGCCCAAGCTGCCCTTCAAGAGCACGAACCTACATCTAGGAGTTCGGTACAGGTTGGCATCAGAATCGGCTCCCAGGACTATCAGTGTCGGTGAGGTGGGGGATGAGGACGATTTGACATGGAAAATGTGTTTGACAGTGGATTCGGCTCTCAACTTACAAGTGACTATGCAAGCGTCTGGAGAATATCAGTCTCTTGGAGGGCCAGCCCCCAGCACTCACCTGCCACCTTCGGAGGGGATAGTGTAGACGGAGAGCTACAAAAGACAAAAAAGATGGGGATTTTGCCTTCAAAGTTACTTACAACCCAACGTAAAAAGTAAGCTGCCCTTTGCATTACTGCCCTCAAACTCACTCCTGTGGAGAGTTAGAGCAAGCCTAGTGCAAATAAACCGGTCTGCTGCCCCAGTTCTATCCTTTCTCTCCTGCTCTCTCAGTCTCAGAATAAGTCTCTAAAATGGAAGAGGAACTGAAAAGGTACGTTTCTTCTGAGCATGCGCCCTCAACTCGGACGTTACGGGGTCAGATGCTTGCAATGAGCTTATGATGAGCCATTCTTGCCCTTCCTTAGCCTGTCAGAAATGTTTTCAGTGAGTTTCTATGGGGCTTGTTTATTTTCTGTGCCATCAATGTGCTGGGTATATGGAACTTTCGTCTGATATCGGCAGGAAAGCTTCATCGTGAGTTATCTATGTTCCTTTTGAAGGTTTATTTTATCTTGTCCCTGGCTGCTGCATAAGCAAAGGAATTGAAACTGCCAAGGTAATTTGGTGCCACAATTTGAGAGAAAATAAATAGAAGTATGGTGTTTTCGATCTTCTTGGATGGGAAATGGGACCCAGCCATGGAACCCAGGGAAAGAAGAAAAACTATTCACATTTACCAAAATTACCTCAATAAGCTGTTAACGCGTATATGAAGCAGGCAGTACCTTCAGTTCACAATCTAGGTAGAGATATCTACCCGTAACACACAATTTCCCACAGATCCAGAGCTGAATTTGTTGCCTGGGATTTTTAAATATTTGGTTTGGAGAATTCTAACTGCAAGTCAAATCAGACTGCAAACATCAGAATGGCTTCATCTAATGACAAGTAGATATTTGGAATTTTGATAACACTTACCCTCCCCACCTTTCCAAGTGGACTGATTATTGGCAATGTGGTATGCAAATCTAATAAAGAAAATAGAGTTAGAATATTTATATTAATTACATTGTACTGGCAGGAGGAAAGCACAGTGGCACAGTCCCTTCCTTCCATTTAGAATGCTTCCCGAACTTCATTTCTCTTACACTGTGCTAAAACTCAGGGAATGGAATGAATTGTACAGCACAGGAAGGGGGGTGGAGGAAGAAAAGTAACAGTTCAGAGATGGGA
>PVKH010043371.1:0-10730 GCA_004027955.1 Chaetophractus vellerosus | reverse complement strand
ATATGTAATAGATAAAAAATAAATCTTTAAAAAAAAAAAAACAGGCAAAGAAGGGAATTACTTTACTGGCTGGGGTGATTCACCCTGACTATCAAGGGGAAATAGGACTGCAGCTACAAAACTGAGGTAAAGAAGAATTTTCCTGGAATGCAGGAGATTCCCTAGGGCATCTCTTAGTACTAGGGTGCCTTGTGATTAAAGTCAATGGAAAATTGCAACAACCCAATCCAGGCAGGATTAACAATGGCCCAGAATCTTCAGTAATGAAGATTAGGGACACCCCACCAGGCAAAGAACCACGGCTAGCTGAGGTGCTTGCTGAGGGTAAAGGGAACATGGAATGGGCAGTGGACGGAGGTAGTAATAAATGCAAACTTTGACCATGTGACAATTACAGAAATGAAGACTGGAATGCTCATGAATCTTTCTTCCATTTTGGGTGGTTATGAGTATGTTTGTATATACTCTTTTCCCTCTCTTTTCCCCTTATTATATGCCATAAGTTGTATTTCCAATTGTATACAGGACAGTTGAGTATGGTTAGGAAAAAAAAGCCTGTTATTGTTTCTATTTAGAGATTAAGTATGGTTTAATGTGATGTGTATGGCTGCCAAGCTGACAAGGAGTGGACTGTGATGCTTAGGCTAATTTGTCATCTTGGCCAGGTAATGTGCCCAGTCGTTTGATCAGGCAAGCACTGGACTAATTGTAATGCAAGGACATTTCCTGGATTTTAATCATCAGTGAGTTGATTGCATCTACAGGTGATTACATCTACAATCAAATGAGGAGATGGCCTTCAGCAATGAGTGACTTCTCATCCAATCAGTTGAAGATCTTAAAAGGAGAAGTTTTTTCAGCATTCAGAGAGAGAATCCCCATCTCTACTTCAGATAGACAGCATCTCCTGGGGAGGACCTTCATCAGAGTTCCTAGCTTGCAGCCAACCCCACTGAATTTGAACTTGTGCATCCCTACAATCATGTGAGACAATTTTATAAAATCTCATGCATTTACAGAAATCTTTTGTCAGTTCTGTTTCCCTAGAGAATGCTTACTAATACAAATTTCAACACTTTCAAGCATTTCATAATTATTTAAACACTTTCATTTCTGTATCTTTCTCCTGAGATCAGTTGCACATCAACCATGTTGCAGACCTATATCCAAATGAATTGAGGTTAAGGATGGATTCATGTCCTCAGTATTTGATTCATACACCTGCTTATCCACTGCATAGCAAGTCAACTCATTTAAGTAACTCCATAAAAAGTATGTTTCCTACTTTATATTAAAACATTTATTTCCTCCATGTTATACCTCCAGTGTAAAAAGGAATGCACATAAACCATGAAGAAAAGACAACACATATGAGGCAGAGACATGAGTAATAAACTGATTGTTTACACAAAAATAAGAAGAGGTGAAGGGTAAAAGGAGATAGTCTAGAGATAGAGGGACAAGTGAGGAGCCAACTAAAAGCACCTAGACTGGGGACCACAGCAAGCCATTATTTGTATGAAATGCTGTAATACCCAAGTTCAGAAATGCCCATATTGATTCATGTGTTTATAAAGTCATTCAAAAGCTATATAGCAATGGGTTCGAATTGACCACCACTGAACGTTCCCCAGCTGCTCTTATTCCCAAATGGAAATGGAATAGCATTACTCAATGTAACAGTTTGTTTCATAATTTATGTTTTTTTTTTTTTGAGCATAGACATTCTGAGAAATCTATAAATTACTCTACGCTAGAAATATCCATAGATAGTATAGCAGATTGCCTAACGCCCATATCCTAGGGCATATAAAACTGGATAAATCAGAATGAAAGGCAGTGGCAAGGGGGCAGTTGAGAACAATTATATTAGCCATTTGCCTATGTCTAATTTCCTTGATGTTTTAAATTCCTGATTATTACAATGTGAACCATAAAGCTATTTTTGTCATTCATCATGAATAAGTTGTGTTCAACAAATTTATTGAGTAGGGAATAGCGGTGCTCCTGGAAAAAAAATACAAATGTTTTTTCTTAATCTGATCTATTCTTTATCCCTTTCCATCTTTAGTTTACTTGGTTAGTTTGTGCTCTGGTTTTGTACCTTTGCATGAAAATGACTGAAATACAGGTAACTAAAGCAAAGGGACCAAAACTATATATTTTAACTCAATGTGAAATTTTAAATTTTTAATGTTATACTCCAAAGAAAGTGGTGTACATTTTATTATATTACAATTTTGTTTAAGAACTTATTCTTAAGAAATGAAGGAGTCATTTTTTACATATTACATTAGCAAAGATCTGATTTATAATATTGAGTGTCAGATTTGCAAGCCATTTCCCTTTTCATCGACATACTATGATGTCGTTTTCACCGAATTTTCTTATGAATTACTTGTAAATGCTTTCCTACTGGTAATTGCAACACTAGAAAACAAACAAACAAGGATAGAATAAATAGCAACTAAATCACTATCCTTAAAGTGTGATCACTGGGGGGACCACCAGAATTGGATTCTACTGCTTCCATGTGAGAAAGCACATTTTTTTGGCCCCACACCAGCCCTAGTGAATCAGGATTTCTGGGAGTGAGGCCCGGCAATCCTTATTTTAGCCAAACTTCCAGGTGCTTCTAATGCTACCTCAAGTTTGAGAATCACTGATACACACTAATGCTGATAGAAAAAAGATGTTAGCCCAGAAGTGTGCCTAAATTAAGGAAGTGTGCTCAGTGTATACAGCTGGTGTCCCTCTGCTAGACCCTCCCCATTTCTCCTCCCTGAGGAATCCAGTACCATGATGACTTGAACTATTATTTTATCACTGTGGTTTGAAAAGTTGCTCTGGAAATTGGTCCTGCAATTCAGACACACTACCATTGTTTGGTAACCATGCGTACTAGCACTAAGATTTTAACCCTAAATACAGAACCCGTTGAGACCTGAAGTTATGAAGGTTTTTTTGTTTGGTTGGTTGGTTTTTACCTTTTTGCATAAATGAAAATCATTCTGTTTGACATTTCCAAGAAGATACTTCCTCCGGTCAGTGAAAAGCTGTGATCAAAATTTCCTGACTATAACCAAGAAAAAAGTAAGATTTTTGAATGTGCCCCACCTCAGTAGGGCTACTCTCAAAATTAACTAGTTGCACAGACCAAGAAAAGCTCAGTAATCCAGCACAACTTAGGGGAATCTCACCATAGGTAGGAGGGACAGATCAGTTATTTTGCCCAGAAGTGTAGTTTTGCCAGAACTGTCTGGAGCTCCTGATAAACAACACCACATAGCTATTTGTCCCCAAACTGCCATTCTACACTTAGAAAAATACATCCAAAAAGGAGTTGTTTCAGTACACAAAGTTGAGCGTCTCCTCAGCTGGGGATCAATCAGGGGCTTCTGGGCTCAAGGTTCAGGCACATGAATTCGAATTCAGATTTAGGCTCCTGGGGGCTGAGGAGGCAACTGGGGAGGGAAGGTCTAACCCAACTTCATAAACCATGCACAAGTCTTTCATTCCAGGTCATTATGAAAGTTGATTCAAACTCTCCTCTAAAAGCATGCTTATATTTGTGTAATACTAGGGTTGGGCACTGACAGGCCGAAGTAGGTCAGACAGGAAGGAATGATTGGGAGGGATGGGGGCTCACATGAAGATGGGTGATAGGGAATTTGATCAGACACAAAAACGTGGTCATAGGTAGACTACATCTAGGAATTACAGGGACGCTCAAGTCTAGAATAAAAATCTAGGTTAGAACTCTGCAGAAGAGACTCGCAGAAACAAGGAAAACTCTCAGGAGCTCTTTGCCTGCCCCTGCTAAGGCCAGAATGATGATTAGCTCTAACAGGTTGGAGAAGAAAACCAAGGGATGGGAGTCTCAGGTAGATCACAGCAACGCAAATATGTCTCATTCTTGTATTTAAACTTGAAATCAAACTAACCAGAACTGTATGTCAATCTTCTAGCTAGTCTGATCAATGCCCTGTAGCTTTTACCTCAGCTTCTGGGGAGAAAAAAAACAAAACATCTCTGTCTTATAAATACCACTTCTGCTCTTATAAATGCTGCCACAAGCACTGCTAGCCAACAACTGTTGCATATATGCTGTGCCAAGCGCTGTGCTAAGCAACTACATGGATTACCTCGCTCAATTCTCACAGTGGCAACTTGAACTGTATCTTCCCTAGTTAACAGAGGAGAGAGGGGAAATTCAGGTAAATGACACAGGCGGGTCACTTAGGGCAGAAAAGTAGCAAAGCTGGAACTTGAATTCAAGTCTGTCAGATTTCAAAATCTATCCTCAACCGACACATATTTTCACTCTGTTTTTACTAATTAAAGGTAAGTTTCCTGATCCATTCATATTTTTCTTCTTGGTCTCCCATTTCAAGACAACCTTCTTTTCCTTCCACAATGCAGAAAAAAAGAAATTGCATCCATGGAATGGTATCCTATCTTGGGAGGAGAAAATAGTCTGGAACAAGAGTTTTACTCTTGTTTACAGTTTTACTTTTAGTGGCTTCCATCGTCCACATGAGCCTGAGAGTTCTTTTGCTATAATACTGCCCTGATGCTCATTAGGCTGCAGCTCAAAATTCTCTGTGGTGATCCTCTCCCTCTTTGTGCATGCTAACCATTCCAGGGTTACCAAAATCAAAGCGAACTGCTGGCCTCTCCAAAATATCCCCTGCAACGTGTTGCCTGTGTCTTTTCCAAATCCTATCCTTTCTTCAAGCCCTTTTTAAATTGTTATCCTCTCTGTGAAACTCTATTTCCCTAAAAATTTCTTTCTTGTTCCTCTTCCTCCTGGCATGTTGTTTTCCCAGTGTTATTTGATGTTTTATGTTCTGCCTTATCATTTCCATCATGGCGTCTTCCTTACTATTAAATATTTTACTACTTGTGGTAAATTACCTTGTCTTTGTGTCGCCTACATTTCCTGGTTTACAATACCTTTTATGTAGAAGGTCCTCATTAAATGTTTGACAAATTGACAGTTATATCATCAAGACCTCCAGAAAATTTTGCATTTCCACAATTATAGTATAGTTGATACAGAAATAGTAACGGAGAATCTCATGTCACTTTATATCTTTGAGTCCTGATTTCCAAATCTGTAAAATGTAGGGAACAAAACTACTTCATCTTGGTGTCACAATAATCAAGTGAAACACTGGTAAAATTTCTTAGCAGAATAGACTGCACCTGCCAGATATTGAATATATGTTTTTTGGCTGTCAATGTGTTAAAGTACCAATTCTTCTACAGTTGTTAGTAATTTTTTTAAAACTCAGAAAATTCTTGAGTTTTGACCTACTCATCTCAATGAAAAGTTACAGCATGCATTTCGGTTACTTTTTCATCTGTATCTTCTTTCCAGATGTACCTGGGAAAGTTGCATATCTGGTCTTCTGTTTCTATGTGATCCAGTGGCCCCTAATGTTTTTAACTTACATTCTTCTCATTAGTATCTAAGTCCAGCCACCATATTGACAGCTCTCTGGTGTACTGTACTTGACACATTCTGTCAAATAGATTGTGGTTTCAGGGCAGAGACAATATTTACTTAACCACACTACAGTACCCAGCGGATGCTCAGTAAATGATTAATTGAATTAAATCTCTCAATCTAAGAGAATGGTTCCTAATCCTTGCAGCCCCAGTCTGGTTCTAAAAAAATATATTTTATAATAAGTGCACTTGCAAAACTGAAATAAAGTTTATATAACCTCCCTCACACAAAATTTCAAAAAATTCAAAATATTGCCTTATTATATAAAAAAGCAATGGAAACAATTATTTAAAATAAAATAACTTGTATCTCAGTATACAAATGGTCAACCATGACAATACTAGAAGAAATGATAAAGAATCAGATACCACTTCAGCTACAATGTTCTAAAGTAATAGACTTAGATAATTAGGAATGAACTTAAAGGTTTCTAATCTATTTGGAGAATCATTGTGACTATGACTGTTACAAATGTAAATCAATATATATGTGTTGTATTTGTGTTGCCATTGGGGATAAGATATTCAAAAACCGGGGAATAAATTATGGTAACATTCTGAAAAAACAGAAGTGTGATGTTCTTCCAGTTGACATGGTAGTAGTGATTCTGAAAAATTCAGCATATATTAAAACCATGCAAAAATTTCTTTGTGTTTATATGTCAAACAGATTTAGTTTTTTAAAAAATATATTAGTAGTAACAAGTGTTTCACCTACATAAAGTCTAATGAAAACTTTGAACAATTAATTCTTCAGTATGCAGGGCTCTCCTCCACTCTAAAAAATACTTATAATATTAACTCTCTAATGGCAGCAGTGCTTCCCCATTTTCCTCTGCAAATGATCAAATCCCCTAGGGGGCGGTGGTGTCCCCTTAGAGAACCACTGACAGGTGGATGTTCCTTTAGGCTCCTACCCCTGATTTTTTCATCTTTCATCAGCCTCCACAATGAAAGTCCCATTTCTGCTAAAGTTCTATTACTTTGGGATACAGATCTTACACTGGCAGGCTAGCCAAAGCTCCACTGGGTGACTTGCCCAGATACTTACCAACAAAACAATATTTATCATAGAAAATGAACATACCCAAAGAAGAGAAAGTTTAAAATAATTTTCTGAAAGAATCAATGTTCATATGTGAGTTCTGGATTGTGTACTACCTAGCACAAGGTAGGAGCCCATATCCAAATAGAGTATGATGATAAGGCAGTTCACATCTGTGTGACCACTAACAGGAAAGCTAATAAAATATGGTATCACTTTGTGAAACAGGAGCTTCCCTGCATGACACTAAACTGTGAAATATGTGCTAATTCATCTTATTACCAAGAATTAATGCAATTTACTCATCTCTTTCTCACTTGTTAGTCACTTCAGCCCAGCTTAGTGAATTTAGAAGGTCATAATCATTGCTCCTTGTGACCTTGTATGTTCTTACATTTAATATTAACCATAACAGGCAAGCTTCACGATAGGAACTCTCCTCAACCAGAGTCTAAATTCCAAAAGGCCGTGGATTTTTGTCAATTTTATTCAATGATCTATCCCCAGCACCTAGAACAGGGCTGGCATATAGTAGACGCTGAAAAATACATGTTTGGAGTAAATGAATTAATCAATAAATGAATGAACAAACACTGTGTTCAATACGCATTAGGTACCTACTATGTGTGAACACAGAAGACACAAAACTCCCTGTCCCCAAGGAGCTACCAGTCAGCCAGGGCAGATGAACTCATATATTAGGACTGTGAGTGCTAATACAGGGGAGCAGCAAAAGAAGAGAACTTATGGCTCCTATGGGTCAGGAGAAGCTTCAAACTAAAGAAGGATGTTTCAATCTCAGAATTTAGACATGTGGACTGGACAACTCTTTCTTGTGAAAGGCTGTTCTGTGCATTGTAAAACACTTAGTGCCATTCCTGTCCTCTGTCCACAAGATGCCACTAGTTATGTCAACCAAAATTGTCTCTAGACATTGCCAAATTCCCCTCAGAAGAAAGGGGGTGGCCAACATCCCCCTCCCACCACTGGACCAAAGAGTAAGAGTTTGCTAAACAGAAAGGAAGATGAGAAAACCTTGAGCTTCTGGATGGCAGAGTCTGGATTGTTTGTCTTAGCATTCTAGCAAATAGCTTAGATGAAAAGAAACAGAAATGCCTTATTCTTATATTGTTCTTTATAACATATTAAGTCCATTCATACACATAAGGTCCTTACAACAATCTTATGGGGAAACAGAGTTGATATTTACTTTTTCCTTTATAAAATGAGAATAAAATCCAGATAAGTAAAATGACTTGCCAATGTGAACCTTGGATTTTAATGGTTTTTGTTCTTTTGGGGACTTTCTTTCAATATATATTGCATTTGAGTCACTCTAAACACTTTGATGACTTCTTTTTCCAATAAGGATCAGGCTAATTAAAGAGCAATTTTTAATAACTTTCAGATGCTTTGCTAAACAATAAAGCCAAAACTCTGAGCAATATACTTATTTTCAAAAAGGCATATACTTCATAGCATGGTGAAAGTGGGGAGTTTTTCCCCTAAAAGAATAACAGTATGGAGCAGAGAGGAAGATCATATAATTCTAAAACAGGCTTGGGGGAGAAATTAAAAAGAGAAGGAATGAAGTCTGGCTCCTGGAAACAGAGGTTTCTCAAATGAGGCCAGAGAAGTTCAAAGCAGGATAAAAGCGAATACCTGACAAACAGTAACCCAGAGGAGAAACGTGTAACCTGATTAGGAAATCGGAAACCTGGCTTCTTCCTTCCAGCTCTTCTACTGTTTCACTTGATCTTGGGAGAGTCATGTAACCTCGTTACGCCTCACGTCAGATTATCACAGACTCTCAGGGCAGCTTAACTGACATGGATGTGAAATGTCCGTGCCTTCACAACTACACTTTACCACATTCGCCATGGCTGCTGTACTATTCCCGTACAAGCGTGCCAATAGGAAGGGATCTTTGAGCTTACATTTCTCAGATACTGTTAAGCTTTGACTCTTGGATGTTATGAATGGGGCTGCATAAAAATGACACTGGAGGGCCTCAGTCCGAGGCTGAGTAGATCCAGCCAGCTGTGCTAATTGATCCTGAAACCTTCATCAGCACAGGGGACTCCTCCATACCAATTGTGCTTTCCCCACTGAGTCTTACCTGGGGTCAGGCTCAGGCTGGCCAGCAGACAGACGTCCCCTGTGACTCCACAGGAAGCTGAAATTGAAGACACTTTCTAATTGAATTCTACTGCTTCCAGGGGCACTCTACTTTTCCTGGCAGACTGTGCCATGATTGCTAATTATCCAAGAAAAGATAATTGCTTCTCCTCTTTTTGCCCCTTCAACTGAAGAAGAAGATTGGAATGATGGAAGCTTATTTTATTAAATAAATTATCTTAACTCCCTATTTTTTGGAACAAGGAAATGTGTAAATAAAGAAGTTGGTATTGGCCCATAAAAATCTACGCCATATTTTCATCCTAGATTGACAATTGTTTTTCAGGTCGTTCATTGATCCCTTTGCAAAAGCAATACAAAGCAGACTCTTCCTTTAAAAAAAGGCATATGCACCAAATTTCGCATAACTTTCAGGTGGCACAGGAATACTCTGAATCATTGACTTGAACCTGGTTTTAAAAGTACTGCCTTAAAGTGACTATAACAATTATTTCCAAAACCATGAACCCGTAAAGCCATTTCACTCTTGCACACATGGCTTTTAGGAAGAGAATGCAGTTTCAAATCATCCTCCACCATTCAAGAAAAGGAGGAAAATACATCGTTAATCCCCTACAAATTTCCCATACCAAATCCTAAGCACATTTGACCAGGTACGTGCAGATCTTTTTCAATTTAATGACCATGTTGTTGAAACATGCAAAGCAAAATATTTGAAAAATGTCCCTGATGTGCCTTGATTTGGCCTGCAGATAGAGATGGCTTTTTAATGCCATGCCTATACAAGATCAGAACAGCAGTAATGATGAAAACATATGACCATACCTCACTGACTTTCTACATCCATATAAGTTACACTGTTCTCAGAGTTTGAGAGGCACTGTTGGCATTTATTTACCTAATAATATCGATATTCAGATTGGGTGGTTAAAGTATACACTGGGGGATGAAGTTCCAAGAACTGTCTCAGTTACTTCTAATCAAGCACCTGGGTGAACATACAGATAGACTTGAGAATGTCACATCAGTTAAATATACATCCTTTAGAAATGATTCCAGAGAAAATTGCTGTGCAGATGAAAGGAAGGTTTGCAACCAAGACCTAAGTATTCATAAATATACACAGAAGTTTCCGTTCTCACAGGATGCCTGAAACATGAATCTCTTCCACAAACATTAAGTTTTCAGAATTCTATCGAAGGTAATGAAAATGGACAACAAAAGACTGGGAGAGGAAGAATCAGCACTCATGTTTCTGATGTTGATTATTAATCAGCACTGTGCATGAAAATGTCTTAACAAGCTGGAAAAACAAGAGTAAAAAGGAGCATGCAGGGAAGGAAAATGGGGATGTAGGACACATCGTATTATACATAGGCACCACCTTAATGGAAGGACCACAAATTTTATGGGTCTCACAGAGGCCATTTTTGATCCTAGATACACATTAGAGACATGAAACTTGTACATCATCTCTTTCCCACTGCTTCTCATTGTATGTTTTAAATTGAGCATATACACCATGTGATTCAAGCATCTTAATGAGAACCTTTTGCTCCTAAACCTCTAGTGCAGCCTGCCAGGGCACCAGGTGGAGGCTACTTTTACATCAAGACAGCCATTCATGCAGAAGGGTCTAGAGTCTGATTGTTGGGTGTGGGCCAGAAGAGCTGAACAGCTAGGTTCCTCTGAAATCCATCCTCACAAGAGTGATCATTTAGTAATCATGAAGTATTCACAGACTCTTCCCTTCCCAACAAGAATCTCTATTAAAGTCAGGATTTACCATCTTCCTTACACCACCCCATGCACAAGAAAAGGGATAGATGTCTTCTATCCTTGCCTCAATCTGGAGATCTGGGTTGCTCAATTACCCAACCCCCAAACTCTTTCCTCCTAATCCTCTCTCTAGAGGGTGATTTCTGGAAAGAGATTAAGAATAAAACTATTAACATATGAAAGACACTTCAGTATAACTGAATACAAAGGGATTGGGTTTAGCTGCACCCACACAAAAAGTAAGCTTCAGTAA
>PVKH010043370.1:0-10723 GCA_004027955.1 Chaetophractus vellerosus | reverse complement strand
TTATTCAAGGTCAGCACAGATTCAAAGAAGGGGAGTTAGACTCTACCTCTCACTGGGAGGAAGAGCAATGCTCTAATCTGTTATAATAGTCATAATCCCAAGAGATGATCAGAGTTGAAAAGCTCCAAGAACAGTGTTGTCTAACATTGTATTTTAGGTAATTAACATTGCTTTAACCTAAGAGCAATGTTACATCAATCTCCCCAAATTTCTATTATATTCTTTCACAAGCATAAATATTCATTGTGGATAACTAATGAAGTGACGTTTGTCCCATAGTCACTATTCTGCTAGTGGAAAGGGTACAACATCCTATCAAGAAGACTGCATTTAAGGGATCCAGGTAATGAGAAGCAGCTGATGAACAATGGTCCATGATGGCATCAAATTCTATCTGAATCTTCATCATATAGAATCTTAAGTAAAATTAAAAGTGCTTGAGGGGTCCTGAAGCAGAGAAATTAACGTTAATCTTGTTCATGTCAATAGTTCCATACTTATGTGAGTATAGATTATGTTCTTTCCACTCTCTCCCTAAAAACTATTGATATCTGTCAGAATTGGTATTTACCATAGATACTTTGGAAAATACTGAATAGCATAAATATAAGAGAGTGTGGTTTAGTGTATTGAGTTTTTGGAAAAACCTTTGGAGTACAGCTGTCAAGATAGGGTTCTTGAAAAAGCTAGGAATCTAAAGAACTCATTACCAAAACTTGTTAGAAAAAATATTAGAGATCATCCAGTCTTATTTTCTGTAGAGAATAAGGATTTTCTGGAGGTGTTTCAGAGAGCACTTGGGGAATGGAAGTGGAAGGGAGAGCCAATGGGACTCTAATATCATAGAAGCAGCATCCAAGGATGCTTAGTTTATACCTCTTCTCTCTGAAGAGTTAGATGGTAGATTTCATTTGAAATTGAAATGCTGGTTTAAAGGATGATGAAGAAGAAGAAAAAGGAGCAAGAGGAAGAAGAGGAGAAGGAGAAGGAGAAGAAGAAGAAGGAGAGGAATGAAAAGAGAGAGTTCATTCAAAGATTTAGTGGTACAATCAAGAATGGATTAGAGATTCACTGACTTTCATATCAAAATATTTCCAGTATTCTATATCATCCTTGAGGAGCAGAAAATTTGATATTAAAAAAAAAGTTAGGTTGTCATCAGATTGTGAAAAATATTGGATTTTGGGATAAGGATTTCATTCTTACTTTTGCAGATTTTGAAAACCGGACAAATATTTTTAGAAGAAAATAAGATTGCATTTTTTGGAAGAGTACTAGTTGTACAAGGTAAAACTGAGGAGAAAAATATTTCAATTGACAAGAAAAATATACAAAAACTTTGAATGGTTATTTAAAAGATTCTGGCAAGAGGTGGTAAAATTTTAAGATTCTACTGATTCAATGTTAATAGATAGGTAAGCAGAACAAATAATAAATTATCTGCATTGGAGATCTTAAAATATCATTAATTTGGGTCAATTTGATTCTTAATTCTGTCTTCAAATTTTCCAACAACTTGATTTTATCAGGACTGCAAATGTTTGATTCAGTTACTGAGTTATTTATAAATAAACATTGTCTAAGTTAAGAGGATTTAACATTCTTTGATTTTTAAGAAATTTGGTATTAAGATAAATTTCTACAACTTTTAAAATAATTTCATGGTGAAATGAACCAGTGTTATTGGATGGTTTACTGAGAAAGGAAATTAATGAAAGTTTAGCAGATTTAATTGTGTAGACAAAGCATGCCCCTACAAGATTCTATCTGAAACACTCCACTTAAATTGTCAATGGCAATTTTTGTAATTAAGCTAATTCTCTAAGGCCTATTAGAAGAGAGACATGTCTGTCTTGTTTGGTACCTTTTCCCCAATGTCTGGAACCTTGAAGGCATCAAAAATTATTTGTAAAATGAATACTAGCTAATTCATGAAACTACATATTTCATGCTGTTAAACAATTTTTATAAGATACTACTATATTTGGAAATGTTGAATAAAATTTGGCCATCTGTTTTGTGAATAAATGAAATTAAGTAAGACAAAGCATAACATTTCATGTAGGATTGAACATGTTATAACTGAAAATAATTAGAAACTCTTTAAAGTAGAAAATGTGTATATATATAATATATGTGCAAGGTCATCCTTTATTCTCTAAGAACACATTCATGCTCAGTCTAAATTAGTTCCTCTGATTAGGTGACTGGTGAGGCAGTTTTTACCACACTAGCATTTTATACATAACTATAAAGTTGGAAAAACTAATAATTAGTAGAAAATTTACAAAACTACACCTGTTTATCTTTTAAAATTTTTATTCCCTCACCTCCTCAAATGAAAAAAAAATATTTTGATGATGGATCTATGAATTCAATGTTTAAAATGAAATAATCACTTATTATAAAGTGAGACTTTTAGTCTCCCAAAATAATTCCTAAAAGTTGGATATAATTTGAAGTTTTTTGAATAAATCTGCCTCTAATATTAGACTATTACAATCAGTACAATTGTTTTTTTTGTAAGAAGAACCTGCATCAGGGACTGAGGTAATTTCTTGTAATTTTGGCTAAGCAGAATCTGATTGCAAATGGCCCATCAGAAATTCTGATTAGCAGCTATCGATGTTTTTGATTAATAAAAGTGATAAAGTCATCATTAGTGAATAAATGCAGTTAGTTTCACGGAATAAATTCTTTTTCAAACACGTGACTCATGTGGTGCAGGTGTCTCTTTATCATGTTTGGCAAAAATGAGTGGGCCCAGTAAAATAAACCTGGCTGTCAGAATTAGTAATCCTTTGAAAGGGAGTGCTCTGAGGCAATTAATTTTCTCTTCCTTCCAAGTCTTTAAATATCCAGCTTGATCTTTTGTCCACCTGATTAGTCAGTTAATTAAATTTTTATGTAAGTCTTCTGACCTAGTAAATTTGCCAGGAGCATACATTAATGGAGAGTAACAGGTGAGGTTCTCACTGACCCCTCTGTACAAATGGCTGCACCTCATCTACTACTACCGGAAGGAGCCCCCTACCCCTGCGCTTACTAACATATGAACCATTGTGGAAGCAAACAAGCAGGAAAGAAAGCACTACAATCCGGAGATTTTTAAAGAGTCTGTAAGCTTCCAAAGTAAGAGAAGGCAAGACAGTAAAAAGAAAAGGAAAACATTAGCAAAACTGACATATCCAAGTGCCTTTCGAGGGAAGAAAAATTTATTATTTGAATTTAAAAGATGAATGAATAAGAGTGGCTTATGGGCTGCACCAACTTGATCTGTGTGTATCTTCTTTCTAGCCAAAAATATCTAATGAACTCTATCTTAACTTTAAAAAAATTTTTCAATAATGCTTTAAATTCACTGATTTTAAGACTTTAAAAGGGCTTTTCTTTTAAAGCTGCGTGATCTGTATAACTTATATTAAATTTGAAGATGGGAGTTGGGTTAAAGGAGAGTGAGTCACTTGCATGTCTGAGAAAATGGGCAAGTAGGTCAGAGGGAGACAGAAAGTGGAAAGGAAAAGAATTTTTAAAACGTTTCTTACTGCTAGGTCAGTCTCAGGGAAGGGCAATACATTCCTCTTCCTCTCCAACTCCCTCCTCCTTCTCTCTTTCCTCTAACTTTCCTCTCTTTCCTTTCTCTTTCCTCTTTCTCTTTTCTAAATACTAGGTTACAAACTCAGGCTAAAATTATTTATTCTGTATTTCAAATATGTTACGAGTTAAATATAGTTCAGGGACTTCAGGACCTAATCATAATAGTTTCTTTGATAAATATTGCTGAGTTACAAATGTCATCTTTTTAACAACAACAAAAAATTCCTAGGTTGAGGGCTTGTATTTCACAGATCAGTAGACTACCTATATGCTTCACCTTTTCTCCTCATTAAAATAAAAATCAAGATATTCCAGTAAGTTCCTTTCACTTATTACCCATTGATGTTTGTATTCTCAAGTACCCGTGAAGAAAATTAATGAGGTTTTTCAGAGTGCTAAAACTGTGCATACCCTTGGAAACTAATGTTGTATTTAGCTTCAGGCATGATGCATTGATCTAGTACACTTATACTTTGTGGTTTCAGAAAAATGATTTATAAGAAGAAAAACGGGTGTCATTTGGTTTATAATTTATGGATTTTTTCTTTAATCCTGAATTTTTATATCATTAGTCCTGAGCTAAGGTTATTATAAGACAGGTCCAATGAGATTTCAAATATTTTCATATATATAAATCAGTTTATTATCCATATTTTGGTCATGGGCTTTATGATAGAGCACATTAACATGATGGAGCACACAATCCCTAATAATAGCATTAATTTCTCAACAACATGTGTTTGCTAAATCATGTAGTCATATGTATGTTCATATAAATATGGATATATGTGTATATATGCAAAAATCAATTCAAGTATAGTGAAGATTGCAAATAGAGTTTATTCAAAGGAGTTTAGTGATTGAATACAACAATCCATACAGAAAATAAATTTCTTTTTAATACATGATGTCATCTATGTTTTATAAAATAGGAATATTTTCAGGGATTTATTGACCTAAATTCAGGAAAATGGCCCTTTTCCTTGCCAGGCCCCCAATAAATGACGAGGTTATTTTTTTATGAATGAGTGAGTTAAAGGTCCAGAACTCTATAGAGACATCAGTCAGAAAGATTTTCAAAAAAGTTCCATTTCTCTTCTACTCAAGATAACATTGAAAAATTATTATACATTACCCAGACTATTTTTTTTAGGCTCCTTCTAGTGTTCTTTCTCCTTGAACAGTTTCAAAGTTCCAAGTAAAACTTGAAGTGCCGTCTTAAGAGACAGAACGTGGCTGGTCTTATATGAAGGCCCATGGAAACCACCTGATCACTGCTTCTTTTCCTTGAGGTCACCAAGCTCCACCTCTACAGCCAAGGGGATGGAGAGTGATTGAATCACTCAGGGTTCAACCAAGGAATCATAACATGTAGGAGATATATATTAAGAGCTTTATTGTAAGGAATTGGCTTAAATAATTGTGGAACTGACTGGGCAAGTTTAAAATCCATAGGGCAAGGGCTGAAGCTGCTGTCAACCAGCAGAACTTCATCAAGGAAGCTTCAGATTTTATAGTCTTTCAACTGATAGAATCAGGCCCACCCATATAATCTAGAATAATGTCTCTTAGTTAAAGTTGATTGATTACAAACTTTAATCACATTTATAAAAAACATCTTCACAATACCTACATTAGTGTTTGATTGAAATGACACACCATAAAACCAGCAACATGTAGAATTAAAGCCTTTCGTTTCTCATTTTGAACACCAAATTGCAGATGCCCTCATGAGATAGTACGAGATGAAGAGGCCGTTCTTTATTTTTTTTTTTTCCTTGTCTTACCTTGCACCCCTTGTAAAAGTTTTATTAATACCGTTTAAAAAAAATGATGAAGAAGCATTGTCAAGAATTTCTGAAACACAAAGGGTCATCCTGGAAATTTTGTTTTTTAACTTAATGGTAATTTTTTTATACTGATTAAAATACAAAATATAGATTTGGGGTTTAGGATATACTATAATCTATGTAACAATTATTAAGGAGATGGGATATAAAATATTTTTAAAGCATAGAATTCTGTGCTCTTTTAAAGAATATTTACATTTATTATAACACTTTGGCATGGGTAGCATAGAGGTTACATTAATTATTGTTGTCACTGAATGTTCTATTATATCATAATATACTTTACTTTTGAATAAAAGGAAATAGTCTATCTCAAGCACAATATTTTGTTTAAATATTTCAATTGAAGCTAATTTACAGGAAGGAAATCAGCAAAAAAGTCATTTTACAAGGGAAGCTTTCATCATAGGCTTTGGTCATTTTTTTTTAATTTTTTTAATTTTTTAAAAATTAAAAAAATTTTTTTTTTTTTAATTCTTATCTTCATGTCACTTGAAATGGAAGTCAGTTTGGCATCATCATCTTAAAATCCTCAAGATTGAGGAATGAACAAACATAAGGGAGTAATGCAACTATAGACTAAAGTATATTTAATATTATTCTACCAATGGAAGATCTTATAACATTGATATAAAGGCAGTGGTCACCAGAGATTTTGAGGGGAAGGAGAAGGAAGAATCGGTGTAACATGGGGCATTTTGGGGACTTTGGAATTGTTCTGAATGACATTGCAATGATGGATACAGGCCATTACACATTTTGTCAAAACCTATAAAAATGTTCAGTGTAAAGTGTAAACTATAATGTAAACTACTGACCATGGTTAGTAACAATGCTTTAATATGTGTTCATCAATTATAACAAATGTACCACACTAATGAGGGATGTTGTTAATGGGGAGAAGTGTGGAAGAGGGAAAGGGAGGGGTATATGGAAATCCCCCTATATTTTCAATGTCATATTTATGGAATTTAAATCTTCTTTAAAAATAAATTTTTTAAAAAGTCAGTTTGGATTAGACTCTACTCAAGATATGAAACCTAAATATGATGAAGTTTCATCATTTTAATCAAAGTGAAAATAGACTCAAAACTCCAAAAAGCCAGGCTTTCTTGATAAACTTATGTTTTCTCAGGAATTAAAGAATGCTTATCTACTCCATTTTTTTCCTATGTCCAATCCCTTTCGTTTGTTGTATGGCTTGTACACTAATGAAAAACTATGTGTGTTTTTTTTGTAAATACCTGAAATAATCTGAAGCAACCATAAAACACTGTTTTTTTTCCCCTAACATCACAGATTTGCTGTACTCAAGCCAAATAACTGAAGATTTTGCATTCATTTCCTAACTAGTATTAATTATTGTCTTTTCCTTTCTATATTATTTTATAGCAGAGTTGGAGTGTACACATACCTAATAAGTGTTTAGTCAATATTTGTTGATTGATGACAGAGACTGGTGAGTAGAGTTTTAATGAACCATTAGTATGTTAAGTTAATAAATCATGACAACAATATTAATGTTGAGTTAGCTATTTCTAGACTCTGCTTTCATATACATAAGTATTCCATTGGTGGTCTTTGAGTTCATTGCTTTACATAGATAATTAAACATAATATTCTAAATTAGAGACAATAAAATTCCCTCATTAAATATTCAAAATTTATATGTGGGTATGTCTTCATGTATACTCATAAACTTGGTACAGGAACAAATAAAATGTTATCTTAGTTCATTTACCCATAACACATGCACACTTGAACATAATTAGTTTTTTACCTAATGAGCATCACTTCTCTTATAACTAAGGCAAATGATTTATTACAACAAAGAGAGGTGTCAGAATACGTGCTTTTATTTTGGGGAAACTGAGTGTTTCTTAAATAACCAGTAATTTTGCTTCTCTAGTGTTTCCTAGTCCTAGGTGGGCTTCCCTTACTTGTTTACAATGTATGAAAACCAAAGAAGAGAAAGCATTTTTTCCACAGAAATAATCTTTTTTAATACTTTCATCATATGTTTGTATTTTAAATGGTAGATTTGTCCACCTTTTTTACTATACCCAGAATCAGGCCAATCAATGATTTAATGGTATTTTACTATTGTTGTTGATTGAAGAAATGGTCATTTTATAAGTCACTGGATAGATGATATCACTGTGAACAGTCAAATAGTGTTGGAAAATGACTCTGGAGTTGGATTTTTACACAATATCTCTGGCAGTTTGCTGAGAATGGTGACACATACACTGCTGAATAATCACAGATCTGTTGTAGTTTCCTGTGATGCTATCTATAAGGACAGGCAACTGCTCACCTGAGGAAAACCCAGAAGGCCCAGGGAACAGAAGAGACAAAACCCATGGATTCCTGATTAATTTTATATTATTGTGCTTCTCCTGTGTACCTTGGATGAAGAAGGTGTGGGGATAAAGGAAGATATGGTACTTTGGATATTATAACCTCATGGACCAAGAATATGTTAAACAAGTGCTTTCAAAAATGTAATAGAGCTATAAAACAATGAGATAGCATTAGATATGGGAGAGTGGAATGTGTATAGCAGAAAGTCTAGAAACATATCCTAAGAAAGTCCAACATTAGAGCAAGAGGGCTCTGCAAAGGAGACTGAAAAATTAGCAATGAAATTGTAGGAGAACAAGGGAAAATTTTGCATCATAGAATAAAGGGGGTATATTGTATTTTAATAAAAAAGTGGACAACTTTGCAAAATACTGCTGGAGATTGAAGGAAAATAAAGACCACCACTTTGCATCCCAAACTACTGCTCTTCCATTCCTCTCAATGCTGTGGGCTGCCATTAATTGAATATTGAGGTTTGGTACTTCTATACTATATGGCTCCTTTTACCTCCAACCAAGCTGGGTGTGGTAAAACAGCAATGCCAATTGAAATAATGTGCTGAGTTCAGATTGAAGCAGTTTAAGGAGCAATAGCAGAGTCTCACCAAGGGCATTCCATGAATTGTTCTGCTTTTTGTCCTAGGGACTTCTGCAATGCTGTGAGAACCCACTCTGCTGGTGAGTGAGCTCTTGTCAGGGGAGTTGCCACCCTCAGGAGACCTCCTACCCTCTGGGGATAGTAGATAACTATTCTAGCCTGTCAATTTTCAGAAAGACAATTCCAAAATGTGTTCTCTTTACTTCTCAGAAGGGCCTGTGGTGGTGACCATGATACCATGCCTTTTTATTGGATTTTTCTCCTTTGCTTTTCACTCCCCACAACTTCCTGAAATCACCTCTCAAATAAACTATACCCAATTCCTTGTTTCATGCTTTGCTTTCATGGGAACCCAAATTAATATGGATTGGTGGTGGAAGGGATATTTGGAGTTTCAAAGAAGGGTTTTATTAATTTGTTTGTTGTAAGATGGGAGAATTATAAACATGTATAAAATACAACCAGCAAGAATCCGGAGTGAAGGAGAGAGAGAATACAGATGAGAGAAAAGATAACCAATGGAATGAAATACCTCAGGAGATAGACAGTGACGGAATTCACCATACAGAGAGAAGAATTAATTACCTTAGATGAGAAAAGGGACATATGCACACACAAAGGAATAAAAAATAGGTGTGGATAATTTTTTTTTTTTTTTGTAGATTTTACGGTAGAAAGTGCAGGGAGTTTATATTGATCACTTCTGTATTTTCCATGAAGTCCATTCATTCATTCAGTGTATACTTATTGGATGCCCTATTGGTACTATATACTATGCTAGGCACTTGATCCAGAAAACAAGATCTTTGTCATTCCCTTGGAAACAGACCTCAAGGAAAGCAGTGGGTGTGTGCAGGGTGTAGGCTGAGTGTATGATAAGTTTAGCAGAAAGAACAGGTTTAAGAAGCAGCCCATCTGAGTGAGTGGGACAATGGAGAATACTAAATCTGCATCAAACAACCCTCTGATACTGACAAGATACAGATATCTAAGCTACTTTCTGAGTATCCTTTTGTTAGAGTCTTAATTTTGAAGTGCAGTGGTATTGTAAGCTGCCAAGAGTTCCAGAATTTCCTTTTCCTTTTCTGCCAAGAAGCACAGAGACGTGGCACATGCTGAAGATAGAAGTTACAACGATCAGTCCATGATGAGAAGGAGTAGCTTCCAAGGGTCTAAGATCACAACATCTGCTTTTCCACCAAATGACAAAAAAAAAGCTGTTGCTAAAAGAGAGGTGTGGTGGCAACAGATGCTTTGGTTATCTATTACCACTGTCTTTTTTGCTATTTAGCTTTATAGTTAGGGATAATTGATAAGAGAAACATTGATTTTGTATAGTTTTAACATTTTATAATAAAGAATAATGCCAATGAAATTAAAATAATGAATCAAAGGTTACTTTTTCTACAAACATTTTTTGAGACAAGTATATTTAAACAAATTTTATATTTAATTATTTCTATCTTTATTATATATTGATATCCTTGTATAATTCACAGAAGAGAATGGAAATGGTTTATACAGCTCTGCCTGAATTAATTCAGACTTTGGCAAGTTACTGCTTGAAACACATTGCTCAACTAAATCCAAACATTTTTAGGTTTTTGAAAAGTTAAATTTGAAACCGAACAGCTAGACTTGTCTTATGTTTCACAAAAGTGACTAAGCATTGGGTTCTTTAATGTGGAATTATTTCACATACCTCTCTTGTGTTTTCAGCATTAGGCAGTCTACTACATCTAAATGTTATAATCAATCCGTAGACGAACTCCTAAAGAAAACGAATGATCCCCAGTTCCATAAAGATTGACGATGCCCCTGAAAGGATGGCATATATTTTGTGACACAGCTAGATTTCTTGTCTGTCCTGGGAGTCATTGACTGCAGATACATAGCTATTCAAGTAGTGCTAGTTAATGACTTAATCTTTATTAATAAGAAAAAAGATTCCATTTGTTTAATATGCAGGTTATTTGTGAGGATAAATGCGATATAATTGATGTAATTTAAAAGTTCCAGGGATAATGTCATGATTAATTCATCTGTAAACAATCTGGCATCTTTCATTTTATTGAGGCAGGCAAAATTTCTAACTAGCTGAAATGTGGGTAAGAACATTTATGACAACAATTATCATTTAAAAATATAATGCAGTATGAAAGATGAATGTCCTACAGGGCATTTTGCATTTGCTGTAAGGTCTTAGGAGCCATAATTTGGCATGATTCATTGTCTCTGGATGAAAGAAACACTAGGACAGCAAAACTCAATTTGAGTTTTGGGGATGAATAAGGTTTTAGAATTTCATGACAGAG
>PVKH010043369.1:0-10722 GCA_004027955.1 Chaetophractus vellerosus | reverse complement strand
CCTGCATATTGTAGTAACATTTTCATCTACTCATTTTTAAGAAATTCAAAAAATTTAGCTAGTTCCCTTAAGTGCAGTTATATTAATTCTGAAAATAATCTGTCATTTCACTATTTTACATTTACAGAGAAGTAAAAAATATATAGTCTCTGCATGGAAATATATCTTTATTTCTGTAGATTTCCATATTTTAGACTAACTCAATGTCCTCAGATTTGAAATCTTAGTTCCTGCAGTATTTTCTTTCTTCTTCTGACATCTATACAAGTCAAAGTCAGTCCATCTCAAACATCATGCAATCTGCCTCATGCAATTTCCTTAGCACCTTTAAAAAACCTGCTTTATACTTGCTAGTGTTGCACTCTATAAAAATCCTGATCAAATCCAAGGTGTGGCAACTGAGTCTTGGTTTTCCTTATTGGCAAATGTAAAATTATTTCTTTTCTTAGATTTATTCTTGATTCCTTTTGCTCTCCTATGTTCCATCCACATATCCCACATATTCTACTTGAAACTTGTGAGGTTTTATTTCTGAGGCCTTGGTTCCACAGAAGGTTCCCTTGCCAATCATTTGCTATCCATTAGTATAGGTCTTGATTTACTTTAAACAAGGTAAATTAGGGTGCCTTATTTTGCTACATGCATGTTCTAATATTGAAAAAATCGGTACTTCAACACTTCTCTTAATACAGGTGATAGTGAGTGCAAAGACCTATGAGTGACTTCACATGTCCAGTAGGAGAAGTGTTGATTTCTCATTCTTTGTGGAATAAGTACTTAATTCCATTAAATTTAATTTTTGTGTCCTAGATTGCTTCTGAATAATCATCTAAATAAATCTCAGTGTTGTGGCTCCTTATTGATTTTCAGAGAATTGTCAATGAAATTTCAAAGCACAATACAATTTTGGATTTGTCGACTTTAATATTAGGAGTTTGTCTAATCTTGGGTGCCCTCAAAGATTCATGATATGAAGTGATTTAAAATTTTGTTGAAGAGCAGTTTAAATTGCAAGAACTGAAAATACTGGTAAATAACCCCAGTCTACTGCCACTTTTGGGCTCTTCATTGTTTCTTGTATATTTTAAGGGAGAAATAGTAACAGAGGTATTTCAGAAATCTCAGTAATGCTGCAAGATCCATTTCGACACATTTTCAGACTCTAGGCAGTATTTCAGAAATATACATTCTGAAGTTTCTTTCAGTTTAAGTAAACTGCTAATTTAGGCATGCTATGGATGTGCAATGGTTTTCATAATTAGCTTCAGGAGACCAAATCAATTTATGGAAAAGAGCATATGTTAAAATCTGAAGGCATAACTAGAAATTTATCTGGAGTTTTAGGCAACTATGATGTTCCTTAGATTAATATAATTCTGTGTACATTGATGTTTTGCTTTTACATCAAAGAACTCTTTGCAAGCACTATTTAAGTGGAAATAACTTTGGGTTACTTAAAAAAAGTAAGGATGAATTTAATTGACCTACTTTTCCCTAACAAGAAAGTAGTATAATTTTAAAATAATCATTTGAAAGGTAATAGAAGAAGATAGTAATTACAAGGAATTTTTTGTAACACAAGAGAAACTGGGTGCAGATTTTCATAAAAATTAAGGCAAAATGCATTTCCAAACACCAGAAAGAGTTCTTATTATTTCCTGTGGGTAACCATTAGAGAGGCATTTCATCTAAAATTAGTTATGCTTTGTGGGCCACATGACATGCTTGTCTATTAAATTGTGTTCCCTAATGCAATCTAAAAGGCATAAGCAATGAAGTTAGAAGCTTTATGTACAATTCCATGTTTCATATTTCTTTTATGTTATGATAAAGGTATATTTCTACAATTTGTATTTACATGGAATCAGCAAATACATAACCTTAACTAATACTTTGACCAGCAATGGTGTCTTTGGAAACAAAGTAAACATGCTTCAATCTGACAGAGAGATGCCTCCTATATATATACTGGGTGTTTTTAAGGGACACTGAATATAATTTTATTGGTAGAAAATGTGGTTGTGCTCCCTTTGTCAATCTGGTCAAAGTTTTCATATTTGAAGATCTGATATCAATGCAAGGTCTTGTGATCCGCATCTACTTAGACATTGGATACGATCATTAAGGTGATGGCAAATCTATGGGAAACAACTTTTGGCACAGAAACAAGCAAACAAAACAGCTTGCTACTTGTCTCTGAATAAATAACATTTAACATTTTATTTCAAAGGAGTTTAGTTCTGATTATTGATATCGATGTTATATATTATTCCATCACTAATAATGCTATTATTATTATTATTATTTTACCTAATGTGTTCATATATACCTGGCTAATTCTGCTGATCTACAGAACGCAAGAATACAAGTCTTTACTTGTGCTCAGAGGTATGCTAGAGAATCTTTCGGCAGAAAAATTTGACCAAATAAAGCTTGAAATATACCTGATGCAATGAGGCTGCCATAAATAGAAAAAAACAGAAATAGGAAAAAATCAAATTCAAGAGACTGTATAATGTCAGTGAAATTTGTATATATATTGTTTTACAAGATGCTTGGTAGAAAATGGGATTCAGTAATGAATGATCTCTTCTGTTTTGAGAATTGAAGAAAGTGTGGCAATAAGGTGAATGGGGTGATATCAAAGGACATATATGTTGCTATGGGAGCAAATAGTTAGGGCTATTAAATGGTGTGAGGAAGGGAAAAGGACCAAGGATGTCTTTTCTGAGGGAAGCAATATCTAAGCTCAATACTGAAGGAATAAGAATTATATGTCAGGAGAAAGGGAATATGGATATTTGAACAAAGGTTCAGGTAGTTTATCATCTTAGCCCTATACTCTTGGGCCAGTTAATTAACCTACTAAGTCTCAGAAGGGAAATTGTAATGGTATTTCTTGTAGAAGATTTTTATGATAATAAAATGAGCAATGTTATGCTTAGTGTTTAGAACATTTCCAGGTGTTTAATATTTTCCCAGTAAATTTTCACATGTGTTTTGCAAAGAAGTTTAAAAATTTAATCTATGAAGGTTTCAGAAAGGAATTTGCTACTGAATTGATCTTTATTAAATCAAATACATAAAAAATAAAGTTGCAAGTGTAGGTCTATCTCTTGACATTTATCTTCCCCAAATTTTCAAATAGAGTTGTCCAAGGAGAGGCAGACTTTGAAGGAAATCTATTTCAATCATCTATTGATAATTCCAAGGAACTGATGCCTTAAGTTTGAAATCTGTGACAGCACTAACCTGTGGGCGATCATCCCTGCTACTGGCGATAGCACATGTTGAGCCTATCTGGAATGCATAAATTCCATCTCCTCTGATTTCCCTCTTATAAATAAGTTCTCACTGTCTTCTAGGACATGTGAATTAAAAGGGATTTAATCAAAATGAAGCTCCACTTTAACCAAGTTTGTAAAAAGATACAGAAGAGAATTGTTCACGTTCACACATTTGATTTTACTCTTTGTGATATTGATACCGAGACCACAAATAGAATATTTTCAGAATGTGCAACACTTTCTTTTCCTTCCTTCCTTCCTTCCTCCCTCCCTCCCTCCCTTCCTCTTTTATTTCATTCTTTCATTCATATTCCTTCCTTCCTTATCGTGTTTTTTCCATCCCCTTTTTTTTTGCTTTCATACATTTGATAATTGCTTAGTTTTACTAAATAGAAGGGTTTTTAGGAAATCTTGGAGATCTGTTTAATGGCTAGGACATGGTCTCTGCTCTTCTTTACTTTTAAAGAAGCTTTAGATAACATAAATGATACATTAAAAATATAGGAGAATTCTCATATACACCAACTCCTCCCCCTCCCACACTTTTCCAAATTAAGAACATCTTTCATTAGTGTGGTCATTTGTTACCTTTGATTAGCACATATTAAAGCACTGCTACTAATCATGATCAATAGTTTAAATTATAGTGTACACATTGCACTTCACATTTTTATAGGTTTTGACAAAATTATAATGGCATGAATCTATCATTGCAATGTCATTCAAAACAATTCTAATGTCCTTAAAATGAGCCATGTTAAAACTAATCTTTTCTCTCTCTCCTCTCAGAACCTCTAGTGATCAGTGCCTTTATATCAATGTTACAAGATATTCCATTGCTGGAATAATAAGAAGCCTACTCTAGTCCATAGTTGCATCTCCCCTTATGTTTGTTCATTCCTCAATATTGAGGATTTTAGGATGGTGATGCCCACTCTGTTTCTGTTTGAGAGAGGGCTTAGATCCCATGGGGCAGTTGGATGGAAATGTTTTGTTTGCAGTTGTAGATACATTCTGCTTTTTGGAATAGGCGCTGTCCATCAATCATTTTGTTAGTTGTTCTGGGCGAGTATGAGGAACAGGAAAATAGATATTGCAACTCTGCTGAGATTCAGGGCTCAATCAGTGTATGAACAGACAGATGATTTAAGTCTCTGGTACATATATTTAAAGAGTACATTTCTAATGATATGTTCAAATAAAAGGGTCAAAAGAGCCATGTATAGGGAAATTATAAATGAGTCTAACTCTATTACATTGGGGACCATATATTCCAAAAAAAGGTCCACCGACAGGCTGCGAAATTCCTGAAATTGTCTATCCTGCCTATAGTGCCTAGATGTCACTGAGCCCTCAAGAGCACCCTTGCTTGAGGCACTGTTTACTGTGGCAATCAGTGAGATCCTCCTGAGACATGCATAAGCATAATCTCTGGAATGATCTCCTGACTCACTTTGAAATCTCTTAGCCATAAAAACTCATTTGTATTTAATATTTCCCCATTTTGGTCAAAGTTTTTTTCCAAATGCATTGCTAGTTTGCATTTGGTAATAATCCCTTGGTGTTAGGGAGGCTCATACCCAGGAGTTATGTCCCATGCTGGAGGGAAGGTAGTGAGTTTATATGCTGAGTTTGGCTCAGAGAGAGGACCCATTTGAGCAACAAGGAGGCTTTCAGGAGGTAATTCTTAGGCAATATATAATACTAAGCTAAGTTTCAATTTCACAAGCACAAGGTTCATAGCTACAGTCCCCAAATTGCAAGGGCCTGGCATGTTGGCCTATCCTCTTTCACTAGGCATTGCCCATGTACTCTAGGGATTCTTGCCACTCTATTAGAGAATGTAGCAGGATATCCAGGATGAAATTCAGTACTTTTTTTAGTTATTGTGTGGCACACTACTTATTGAGACAGCACCCCATGACCACTTGAACATATTCATATTCCATGGAGGCATTCCTCACGTGCACCCCTCCCCACACATTCCCCCATCACCAACACCCCACACCAGTGATCCTCCCCTGCCACAGTTACAGCCTTTCTGCAATCCAAAACTTCTCCCAAAGCAAAGTCAAAAAATAAATTAATAAAAATAATAAAAATAAAATATTAATAATTTAAAAACAAAATAGAAAAATAAAAAGATGAAATTTCATTGTATTTCATCCCCATAAGACATGTTATCTTTTATGTACAGTGACAGTTTCTTTTGTGTGTTCTCCCAGTGTCTTATTTTTTTTCTTTATTTTCAAAGAAGCTTTAGGTTAAAGGAAAGTCGCATATGAAATACATTTTCTGTCTCACATTTCCCTTATTATTAACATCTTACATGAGTATGGTGCAGTAGTTACAATTGATGAACAAATATTGAAGCATTGTTACTAACCATGGTCAATGGTTTACTTTATTAATTAAATTTTGCCACCATACACTTTTATAGGTTTTGAAAAAATTTATAATGGCCTGTATCTATCATTGCAAGATCATGCAGAACAATTCCAATGCCCTAAATATGCCCTATGTTCCATCTATTCTATTCTTCAGTCCCTCTCCCCTTGGGATCTATAGTAACCTCTAAGTTTCAATTTTTGAAGACTAAAGTTCATAGTTATATGCATTTAAATTGAGGCCTTGACATATGATCTGTTTTCTTTTATTAGGCACTGACTATATTCTCGAGAGATTCTTATCCCTCTAGTTGAGAACAGAACAGGACTCCCCAGGAGGGGAGTTTAATATTTTCTTATTTATTGTGTCGATCTCTACCCACTGAGATAACATACTATGAAAAGATGACCACTTTCAGATTCCACAGCAGCATGCCCCTCAGGTGCACCCTATCCCACATATCCCCCCACTCTTGATGCCCCACACAGTAAACTTCCCCTGCCATATTTGTCAAAAGAATATCCCCACCATTGTAGTTTTAACCACAGACCTAAAAATCCCCAGAGTTCACCTGTGCTTTCCCTTATCCCTCCCCTCAGTTCCATGGGTTGTCCAACCAACCCCCCCACATCTTACTTTCCCTCACACACCAGCACTGTCGACCCCCCTCACATCCCCACACCAACATCACCCCCATCCACTGCCAAACCATCCCCTTCCACCCTATCGTAGGTCTTACCTATGTTTAGCATCAGCTCACCACACTCTACTCTTGAAGAAGGCCCTACTCACTGAGAAAAGATGTTATGTTAGGAGGAACTTACCACCAATCCCCCCACTAGACTGACTTTTCTGCTCCATTCTCTCTACTTTTGAAACACATGCACAGATCTTAGACTCCTGCTCCATTTATTTTGGCCTGTGCTGGCTGGACATCCTCATTCATGGAGAAAACAGGTCAAAATAATGGGAAAATGGTATTCTTTTTTAACTATTTCCTAACACCAGTATATACAAATTATGACATCATTTGCATTTGCATTGATATGACTTTCCTCTTCAGGTTCCTTTCATAATACTTTTTATGCAGAGCATAAGGTCTGTGAGTAAATTTGAACATTATTATTTTGCCTACAGTGAGAGGAAATATTATGTATTTGAAAATATACAAGTTGATAAAAAGTAAAGGTTTGATACAGTTATCTCAAATGAACATAGCAAACAGGTTTGGAGTAGTCACTCTATGCCATTTTCAATCCAGGAAGCACATTTTACTTTTCCCCTAAACAAAGAGATTTAGTGAATGACCTATACTCTCTTGAATATTGAAGTAAGTGAATTCTTAACATCAAGTTGAGACCTCCACTTTGGACTGTCCTATATTTTTCCCTTTTCTCAGTCTACCTCATATTTATCCATCTATACCATGTCTAGTTCAGCTGTCTCTCTCTACATCCCTAGGACAATTTAACTTACCTGTTTAGAAGGATATCCAGCCACGTTTAATCTATTCTAAAATAATCACACTTTTATTGGCAATAAACTTTCTCTTACAAGGAGGCAATAATTGCCAATTCAACAAAATTATGGGCTTTGCTTAATGATGTTTCTGAAGTGTCCATTTAGCTCTCTCACTGAGGGAGTGAATGAAAGATCTTTGAATACACTTGTGGTCTAGTCAAATTAACCTCTTCCTCTGCCTTATTATTATTATTATTATTATTATCTTGTTATTTTTACAGAGCATAGTTCTTAAGAAATTGGTTATAATGTTTTAAATAGTAAAAGATACTAATAAAGTACTCTTATAAGAAGGGTATTTGCCCCATTTAGAATGCAGCTTTCCTTAGATAATGATTCCTCAAAAGTGCCATCAGTACCTTGTGAGGAGGCTATCTTAGCTCAAGTCAAAGATTTCCAATACCCTCCCACTAAACTACAAAACTCTAATGTGGTGAAGCATGTACCTAAACTCTAGAAAAGATGTTTGGCATAGTGGAATTGTCATGGCTTCTAAATCTAAGAGTTGTGATTTATAATCCTGACTGCCATTTACGCTGCCTGATCTCAAACAAGTTACTTAACAATTCTAAAACCCAGTTGTTTTGTCTGAAAAGAACATAATTCTCAGGATAGCTGAGAAAGCACTAACTCAATGCATGCAATGCCCCTGACAAATAGCAGACACTTAGGGTTAGTTTTTTCCACCATTTTTGGTTGCCTAAGTCAGAATGTGGCTCTTCAAGGAAAGGAATTGTTTTGACCCGTGTCCACAGCCCTAAGCACAGAGCTGGCAATGTGAATTGTGCAAATATTGCTAGATTCTAGTTGTTTCCATGGTTACTCTTGAGACTACCTGCTGTCTATGCATGTATACTCTCATTTGTAAAACTGGCATCACTAATATAATTATGTAATGCATATTTTCTGAAAGAGATTTTTGTCCCTAGAGAAGACAGAAAATTGTCAGAAAATCTGTCCAAAATCTTACATACATGTTCAAAGGTAACTGCAAATTACATTAACTTGAAAAAGATATATGTAAGTTAGGAATTCACAAGTTTCTTCAAAAACATGAGTTAATTGCAGTTGTTTTCTGGATTGAGTGTCACATGGTAAAAGGAAATGTGAGCCAAAGAGAAGAAAATAAATGAGATACCTCTATGATATCATGTAGAGACAAGAAAAACAAATTTAAACACCACCTGCAGTCTTTGTGTGTCAAGATAATTTTATTTATATTGCACTACCCTGCTCAGGGTCCTGGAGGCATCAAATACACAGTTAAAATGAGATAATAATAGTAAACAACAATAGTTAAATCATAATAAAAATCAATACTGAACATAACAAACAGGCCTAAGGAAGCCTGAAAAAATTATATCCTTTTAATTGAGATCTAAAATCTGACAATTCCATTCCCTAGAGTAAGTATCTGATGACTTAAGGATTCATTTGTCTTGCATTATGGTTGCCTTAGTCCTCTCTGCTGGGATTAGAAAACATAGGTAATAACAGTCCCACATGCTAAGATTCATATTGAACTTAAGATATGCACACAGGCTTGATTTACCATTCTAACTCATTACAGCTTAATAGCGTTTATTACTGACTGCTATCATCATGTTGTATTCAAAAGAGCTTTAGTAAGCACTGTTGCTATTTGTATAAAGGCAAAAAAAAAGTGTTTTCAACAACTTGGGCTAATAATGAGGCTGGCAGTAAATTGCTGCTATGTTGTTAAGCAAGATCAGTTGTGCAAAGATGCTGCATTCAGTGGTTGCTCAGGAACTGAACTAGGGAATGAACATGCATAAAGTATGTTGGGTCACAAGGAGAAAGAGTGGATCCTGAAAGGAAAGAATTTAAATGGAGGAAACGGGATGATTTAAAATATAAGCAAACAGAAAATATATTTTGTATCTGGGAGAACCTTCAAGGTTTGTGAAATCAGAATTTAGGGGATCCATGATCTTGGATGGGAAAATAATTACGTCTTTCTTTCTGGTAATCTTTAATTGAAAGTTATCATTTCTTTTATTAAGAATATGGGCAACAAATCACAACAGTAGCAGTATTTGTGACTGTTACAAATAGATATTATAAATATTTTCACATCCCATTGCAGTTTGTTACAGATACTTAATTGTATTATTTGAATACATTACTATTTCAAAAATTATGCTAGTTATTATACCTGGCCGTTTAATGCATTAATAAAGAAACATACATACTACTATAAAGAAAATTTTAATTTTTAAAATTTGGTAATTGCATTTCAACATAATTCATTTCCATTTAATACTGTAAACACTACAAACTTAAAATATCATTTTGAGAAAGTTCCATATATTTCACTATGCTGCTAATAAAGTCAATGGCACACAGTAGGTTAAGAATCCCAGTTTATTGGTAGTGGAAATGCATTCTGCAGAAGAAAAGGAAGTCACATACAACCAATACTTCAGCACTAATCAAATATCAGCACTTTTCAGAAACAAAGAGCAAATTCTGGTCTGACAAACAATCCCCTCATGCAATCAACTCAGCAAACTAATGGGAGAAGACATGGTGCCTAATAATATTTCCTCATATTAAAGTACTTCTGTATCGTTATAGAAAAATATGCTGGAACAGTGCCTTTTTGCAGGCTTCTCAAATTAGATGTAGAGCAGGCTGGTGGGGTGCAAAGATCACCTTGCATAATTTTATTTTAACTTCTATTCCAAAGTTTCTATTTGACTTTGCTAGTACCTAAACATTCAGAGTTTGTTTATTCATTTATGAAACAGGGAAATTGGACTCTTTAGCTCTCTCACCTCTAAAATCCTATCCCAGATACCAGAATTTCCTGGGTTAACGTGATTTTTAAAAAATTCCTATTATAATCAAATGCTTGAATCAAGAGGCTTTGCAGTAGGTCTTATTGCATTGATTTTTCTATCATTCAAAATTTTAAGCCTACTCATCTTTCCATTATAGTGTAGAATTAATTAGATATTAACTATATGCCTTTGTTTTAAAACCCAAGTACATATGTCTTCAGATATTCCAACTATATATTAGTTGTTCCTGTAGATTTTCCCCCAAGGTCAATGCATGGATTGTTCTTGAAGAATTTTAGTCTCTATTGAGTATAGGGCAGTTTTAGTGATCACTGGAAAATTTCACATGTTGCTTGAAAAAAAATGTTTCTAAATTTCTTCAATATTATTGGAAAAATGCTTTTTTTCTTGAAGGGATTTTTCAGAGGATAACTAAAAATATAACTCTTTAATCTGATTTTTTCCCTATCCTTCTAGGTTGGGCATTATTATATACATTTTTAATTTTTTTTTCAAAAGTCTTTAGAGTACATAAATGTTAAATCAAAAATATAAGGGAGTCTCATACACCCCAGTTCTTCTCCTCCCCCACTTTTTCCCATTAACAACAACTTTCATTAGTGTGGGACATTTGTTAAAATTGATAAACACATATTGAAGCATTGCTACGAACCATGGTCTATAGTTTACATTATAGTTTACACTTTGCACCACACAATTTT
>PVKH010043368.1:0-10721 GCA_004027955.1 Chaetophractus vellerosus | reverse complement strand
ATATATATATATATATTATGGAAAACAAAAAAGGAAAATTGCAATTAATCCTGTATCCATACAATTTGTTAAAAAATCATGCACATATTTATTTTAAGTAATCATTTCAGAAAACTTCCAAATGAATACAAAATCCTTTCATTAGCCCCAGTTTCTCTACACCAAAGTATGGAAACAGACCTCAACATGAATCAACTTAGAAAACATGATCAGCTATAAAAGCCTGATAGTAGGCTAAGTGATAAAAGGTCACATATTGTTTTATACCATTTGTACTAATTGTCCAGGATAGACAAATCCATGGAGACAGAAAGTAGATTAGTGTTTTCCAAGCCTGAGAGGATGGGGGAATAGGCAATGACTGCTAATGGGCATGGAGCTTCTTTGTGGGGAAAAGTAAATATAAAATTAGATAGTGATCATGGTTTCACAACTCTCAAAATGTACTAAAACCCACTGATTGCACACTTTCAAACATTAAATTGAATGGTATGTAAATAAAGCTGTTATATTAAAACAAAAGCAAGTCACCACCATTTGCCATGTCTTGCACATAATTTCAGACTGGTTTGATGCACAGATCAATATAACTTTTATATAACAAATAATATATATATATAATGCAGTTATATACAGCCATTGTTTTCAATACTAAAAGTTTCCCTATTTTTAAGTATTTGTTCATTTAACCAGTCTTCTACTGTTGGACATTTAAGTTATTTCTATTATTTTCAATATATTTTCATAAATAATGCTTCAAGGAATATAATTATACATATAATGTATGCAAAATCCTGAATTTACTTATAAGATACATAATGGGTGGATTAAAAGATGCAAATATATTGATGTATATTGAAACATTACCTCATCTAAACACATGTACATTCACCTACTTTGTTGTCTTATTCAATGTAATTTTTTCTCATATACTGTATTCTGTGTGTTTTATTTGCTTTAAATCTGAACACTTGGAGACATCTTTATAGGATTTTAATTTACTTATTATGTAAAATTGAATTTTGTTTATTTAAACCTTTCTTTTGATTATTAACTGTTACATATAACACCTCACATAAAAATTTAAAAAAAATTACTAGCACATTTAAACTTCTAGTTTTTAATCACTCTATCATAAACTCAACTGGTATAGTTTTATCCAAACCCATTTTACTTTCCCTATAATTATTCTAATGGTACTTAATATATTCAAGAAATAGTAAATGATTGAAAAATAATGCAAACTTTATATATACTCCAGTGTTTTTCAGAATCAAATGCCAAAATAGAGAATTTACCAACTTTCTAGGCCACTTTTGCTCTGATTTTATGTCCTTAAAATTATTTCTTCATATTAAAAATCTATTACTACTCACAAAATTGTGTCTCATTTTTCACCAATCACTATCACCTGTTTACATGAACATAAAGTAAACTTTAAATCTGCAGATTCAGGTTTTATTATCAAAAGAAGAGCTTTTATAGTATTGCTGTGAAATTGTGCTCTCTTTTCATTTTGTTTTGCTCTCTTCTTCAGAAAAAAGAACAATTCTGTCACATTGCATATTATTTTGAATGCTCTATTTCTATTAATTTCTCCCTTATCACCTGTATAGGAGATATGGGTTGAGCATAACCACATCTGCAGGTCTACTGGCCTTTGGCCAAACCTGTGGAATCTGCTAATTGAAGACAAATGATTGTCTGTCACCATGGGTCCCTGAGTTGTGTCAAAATATGATCTATAAGTTTGTCTGTATTGTTTGGTAGTTACAATTGTACTTTTGCTTTTCACATATTTTGGTGGAGTCTCTGGTGGGGAGAGGGATTTAATAGTGAAACATGGCCAAAAGATAGAATGTGCCTACATGAACAGCTTACTATAAGAAATTCCAACTGCCCAGCAGATTTTGACTTCCAAGTATCTTCCCAGTTGTATATGTGTGTGGTGGTTTGAGACCTGAAGACAGCATGTTTCCTTTGTGAAATTGCCCATGCCTAATGTTACTGGACAATTTCAATACATATTGTTCTCCTCCTATTACTTTGCTGTCTCTTTTGCCAGTTGTAAAGCTCTTCCCTATGCATAAACTACTTGAGTCCTCTGAATCCTTTCAAGAAACTCAAAAGATGAATAATATATAATGAACACATGATTTTAGTAGTTCCACAGAATTTTGCTTATTTTTCTCTAAATTCAATGCAAAAGTCTATATTTTAAGTAACATCAAATTTCAATTTAAAATGGCTTTCAAATTTTCATTTGTGTGTGATTGTGTTTTACAAGTATTTCAGGTTAATTGACAGGTTATCTTAAATTATTTCTGTCATATTTTGATCTCCTTTATTTCATTTAGCTCATCAAATTCACACTGCTATAACTTCACTTGCTGTTCCTTTCTGCTTTACTCATGAGGCAAAATCCAAGGCTCTGCTTATCATTCACCTATCCTCATTTCTTAACATTGTTTCAGAACAAGACATGATCTTACTGACTGGTTTTGTTTAACTTTATGATCTCATATTGCAAATGGGCCATCAATCATGTCCCTCATTCTATTATTCTTGTTTCTTATCCCTATCAAACTCTAGAAGCACTTACTACAGCTTTAGATTGTAGATATATTGTTATTTCAATGGGAAAGTAACTGCTTATATAAGAGAATGCTCATATTTTCATACTACCAAGTATACAGAACCACTGTATCTGTACACACAGAACTTTGTCTTCCATCTTGTTATCATGCTAACATGAGTGAACTTTCCTTGCTCATATGTAAAAGCATAACTAGGATTTTGCTTTTTCAATTCTTATAATTCATCTATGTGCCATCAATAAAATATGATCAATTAGCCTACATTCATCTTTTCCCCCCAAAAAAGCTTTATAGTACTTTACATTCCCATGCAGTTACTTCTATATTAATCTTCAGTGATATGCAGAAAATGTCTCAAAATGGTTTGTCTATTTTTATGCCTCAATATACTCTCCTTCCACTCTCTCGCAAATCCATTTACTGGAACATAATGTTCACATATTGTACAATGGAGGCAATAGAGACCTTGCATTTTTTTTAAATGTGACTTTATTTTCATGTTTTTTAAGGTTCCCTGCAGGACATGGATGGAGGTTTACATTCATTTTGCCCATCTCAGCCTGGGGCAGTTTTCCATTGGCATCTATTAAGAGTATTTAAAGTCATCCTCACTGTATTTAACAGATACTTATAACACAGAATATTTCAACTAACAGAAAGACCCAAAGCCTGGACAGTACAAACTTGAGGAGAAGGTTCTTGAATGAATAGCCTTGTGAACTAACACAAATACTGGGGCATCTAACCTGCAGTGGGCATGACCAGTGTCAGACACATGCTAAGGAAGACCAGAGTGAGCCTGAAGATTCCACCTCTAGTTGATCTTTTGGTTACACTCAGGCAGGAGGTAACAATTAAGCCAATGTAGAAGTCAGCTGGGCTTCATGCTGAAGGAATGTTGCAGCTCAGATCAAATCTGGAAAGAACAGGAAAGGATTTTCTATTTTCTTTTCGAATCCAATTACTGAGGGAAATATTTGTCAGGTCACTGCCTGACTACTGAGATATGGAAACGGAGACCTCTAATATAGTACATGACAATTGATAAAGTCTGCAAAAATAGTTAAAATATTCACTAAGCAAACAGATGGCTACAGACACATATTCAAAAACACAAAATTATTCATGACATGATAAAAAAAGAAACACTTCTAGGAACTACACTAATCATTTCTGCAGCTGGTCACAAGATCATAATTGTGTTTATAAATAACATTTTTTCACTGTTCATTCAATATTCCCTTTGCCTTAAATTCACACCTTAGTTGGAAATGGTTCTTTGTCTGATGGGGTAATTTAAACTTTCATTCCTGAATGGGATGGCCATTACCAGTCATTTATGAATTGGGTTGCCTTAGCTTTCCAATGACTTTAATCACAAGGCATTGTGTTATTAGGAAATGCCCTAAATCATCACCTGTATTTCAGACATATTCCTTATCACCATAGTGTGTTAGCAGTCTTACTTACCTTGGTTATGAAGATTCATCATCCCCCATCTGTAGAGTAAATTCCTAATTTGCCTTTTGATTCTGAAGAATGGAAAGACCAGACATGTTGGATGGCATCTTAGTATCCACTTCAATGGAATGATTGTTGAGTCTCTTAGTGGAAGCATTTCCTCCTTTGGAACTAAGATTGCAAGACAAGCAGAGCCTAAAGTAACAGTTATAGGAGAAGAACACTTTGCTAGTAGGTCACTAAGGGTAATAGGGAGTGATTTCACTCTCATTTCTTTTTCTCCTCATCCTGTGTATTCTGGCTATGGGAGAAACTGCACCAAATATGGGTTGCTTATTTAGTTCCTTGTAGGGTATATAGAAGGAATGCCTTTTGCAGGACCTGAAAGCAGAAGGGCTAGGAAGGGGAGGGCCATAATAACCAGCAGCCCACTCCTCCTCAGCAGAAAAGAGCTTGATGCCAAGATGGCAATCACAGTTTGCTTCAAAGGAATAAGTGCTTGAACCCATGATTTTACTGTTCTGGAAACTTACACAATTCCCCTTGTATGCATGTACTCACTGTTAATCATTTACTAGGTTATGTGCACCCTAAAGCTGCCCTATGCATGAGCTAACCCCCCCCCTCTTTCTGCTGTCTAGCCCTATATAATCTTTATTACCCTACTGAGTGGCATGGTAACTACCCCTCTGGCCATCATCAGGGCTTGTGAGTAATAAATGGCATGACTGTTGCTAGCCTTCTGCATGGTTTCTTTGGAATATCAAAACTATTTGGTCAACATTCCAGTGTTCAACATACCATGCCCCGAGTCTTTCCTGCCACCAATTTTTAAATTATGTTTCTTCTAGAAACATAAAATAAATTTCTATAACACCTGAATCAGTAAATGTTCAAATGTCTGGCAAATTTTTCTTCCAAGAAAAATGAACAATCAGGTGCACTACAAGAAATTCTGCACACTGGGAGGAATTCCCTTCATCACTGTCCTTAAGGAACATCCCAAAGAGGGGTTGTAGTGCTGCTGCTGTCCACTTTTGGGTGGTACCTGCAAAGCACACAGAACTATCTGTAAAAAAGGCCCATGTTTTCCCTTCATATGTAGGAAACTCCCAAAGATGACAAATATTTGACTTAGAGACAGAAGGTAATATTGCTAGAGTAGGGGCCATTGGCATTTCACGTACTTACTCCTCTAATTTGTGCCTTTGATGTCTTCAAGATCCTGATCTCATCTATACTACTTCCATTTAATGAGTACTGCACTGGTACATGTGCATGAGTGGATCAAAAGGCTAAAAAAGTTCAAAATATTAGAGTGGATTTATCATTTAAGGCCCATTCAAGCATTCTCTCCCTACATCCAGGAACGTCCAGAGGGCACACCTTTCGCCATGACTGTGAGGAATAAATTTGAGTAGTTTCCAACCTGAAGATTTCTGTGGCAGCTTTCTTTGTAGAACAAATATTACTATGGAAAATATTGGGACAGAACTTATATCATTAAATAAGAAGGGTATGTTTGGGTCTTATGTTTGCAGGAGCCAAGCAGTGACAATTAATTGTCAAAGACAAGTTGTGTAGGGCTGCCATAATGGAGAGTAGAGAGAAAAAACAAATCAGAATAGTCTGATCCTCAGAGACTTTGACATTGGCTAGTTGCTCATAGGGTATCTAGAACTGAAATTGATGGGTAGTCTTCTAATTTCTTATTTGATTTATATAAAAAGATTTCTAGCTCATCTGAAATAAAAAACTAGCCTGAATCAAAAAAAGCCAGAGCCACAACACCTGAAATATTTCCCAGACTTGATGTAGTTTAGAGACACAGACCCCTTGAATGAATGGAAGGACATATCTCCATAGGGAAGTACCCTGCTATATTGTCAAAATGTTATACTGGTTATTTTCCTCTTGGCCTTCACCAAAGTGTCCTATGGTCTTTCTTCAAGGTGTCTGTGTATTGCAAAAAGGGAATATTCAGATATTTTAGAGTTTACTAGACACTGGTTCAGAAGTGACTTTAATTCCAGGAGACACAAAACTTCATTGTGATCCAACAGAGTAGTGTCTTATGCAGTAAGGTGATTGATGGAGTTTTAGCTCAGTTCTATCTCATAATGTGTCCACTGGGTCCCTGAACACATTTTGGGATTATTTCCATATCAGAATGCATAATTAGAATAGATATTCTCAGAATCCCCATATCTGTTCTCCCATCTGTTGAATTAAGTCTATTATGGTGAGAAAGAAGAATTGGGTGCCACTATCAAGGATGTGAAGAACGCAGAGAGGTGATTCTCAAAATATCTTCATTCAACTCTCTATCACAGTTGATCAAGATGTGATCACGAGAAAATCAAGATATTCCCAGGCAACTGGTGTGAAGCTACTAATCCGACTTTTTTTCTCAATACCTATTAATAAAGACAATTAGAAATGTTTTTTTTCAGCTGTTAAGGCCAGCAATACAGCTTTATTGTCTTTCCTCAGGTGTATATCAACTATCCAGGCCCATATAATAATCTAGTTTCCAAGGAGCTTGATCACATTTCCTTTCCAAAAGGCATTATATTGATGTCATTGTGCTCATTGGACTTAGTGAGAAAGAAGTTGAAAGTTATCAAGTATTATTGGTAAGACAGTTGTGTGTCAGAAGATGGAAGATAAATCCAACAAAATATAAGGGCCACTACACCTTACTGAAAGTTCCAGACACCCAGTAATGCTGGGTATGTGAAGATATCCCTTCTAAGGTGAAGTTGCATTGACCCCTACTACAACCAAAAAGAGGCACAATATCTAGTTAGCCTCTTTGGATTTAGGAGCAAAATATTTCTCATTTGTGTGAGTTACTCAGGCCCAATATCTGAGTGACCAAAAAAGTTGCTTCCTTTGATTGGGGTCTGGGATAACAGTAAGCTCTGCAACAGGTCTAGGCTTTCATACATACTGCTGTAACAATTGGCCCTATGATGCAGCTGATCCAAAGGTTATAGAAGTGTCATTGTCAAATAGGTAAGATTTTCAGAGCCTTGGGCAGGCTTCTATTAATATATTATAATAACAGTTTAGACCCTTAGGATTTTGCAGCAAAGTCCTACCATAATCTGCAGATGACAACTCTCATTTTAAGAAACAGACATCAGACTGCTACTGGCCTTAGCAAGGATTGAACACTTAAACATGGGTCACAAAGTTAGATGGAAACGGAGTTGCCCTTTATGAACTGGGTGTTTTCTTACCCACCAAGCCATACCAAAGAATGTGCACAATTCCCCTCCATCATCAAATGGAAGTGGTATATGCATGATTGGCTCACAAGGCCCTGAAGGCACAAATAAGTTACAGGAGGAAGTGTCCCAAATGCCCATGTGCCCTAATCAAAGCATATTACCTTCTCTTCCACTCATGTAGCTATGGCCTCTTGAGGATTCTTATGAACAATGGGCTGCTGAATGAGAAAACTTGAGCCACAAAGCAGGTACTACAACATGTGAACAGCTGGAGCATTATAACAATTTTTCTGGGATGTCTATGAGGCACAGAGTTGAAAAGAAACCCTCTCAGTCTGCAGAACATTGTCATCCCTATATGTACATTTTACACAGAAGCAGAAATTCCTGGAAGTGTCTATCTATTCAATGGTTGTGGCTAATTGTTTGGTTGTATGGTCTGTCACCTAGAAGGTTATGATTGAGAAATTAATGACAGGTCTGGAAAAGAGGTATGCGGATAGACTTTTCTGAATGGACAGTTAACAGGAATATACTTGTGTCCCATTTGAGCACTCATCAGAGGGTGATTTCAACTGAAGATTTTTTTTTAATTATATGCTTTATTTATTATTTATTCTTTATGTATTTATTTTAGGATACATTGATTTACATAAATGTTACACAGAAATTTTAGGAGTACCCATATGCCCCACCTCCCACACCTCCCACAACCTCCCACATATACATCCTTCATCAGTGTGGCACAACACCTATAATAGATATACACATTTTGGGGCTTTGCCAAGCAAGGATCACAGTTCAGACTGTAGACCACCCTCTCTCCCACACAGTTCTGCATGATACATGATGATATAAAATGGCCTATATCCTGCATTGAAACATCACCCATGACAATTCTCAAGTCTGAAAAAAGCCCCTGTGTTACATTGCCCTTCCCTCTCTCTGCCCCCAAAGTGTCCAGTGGCCCCTGACTCCACATAATTTTGTAATTTTTTCCATTGCATGAATCACAAGTCTATAACAGGACACCAACAAGTCCAATCTAGTCCATAGTTCTTCCCCCAATCATGAGGGAACTGGGTGTTTTCTTACCCACAAAGCCATACCAAAGAATGTGCACAATTCCCCTCCATCATCAAATGGAAGTGGTATATGCATGATTGGCTCACAAGGCCCTGAAGGCACAAATAAGTTAGAGGAGGAAGTGTCCCAAATGCCCATGTGCCCTAATCAAAGCATATTACCTTCTCTTCCTCTCATGTAGCTATGGCCTCTTGAGGTGATGTCCCATCCACCACCAAGTGAGAGGAGGCTTATATCCATCCCATGGATATAATGGAAGAGATTATCCTGCCGGCAGCTTCAGGATCTCTCCATTCCTCAGGATAGTCATCATCCATCATCATCTCCCCACTATGTTTCCTGGGTGAGTCCATGGATTTGTATAAGAGGAGTTCAAGTCCCCAGAGTCTCTGGACCCAGTTGGCACATGGACAGCCCATAGTCTCTGGTCTCAGAAAGTTCACCTAAAACTCTGGCATCAAATATAAGTTTGAATAGAAGAGACAGATGGACCATGTGCAGTGAAGACATATTTCAGTCAGACTCTGTCACTCTCAGGAGCAAGGATTCCAAATTAGGGCCCACTGGTAAGGCACCAAACTCTGGGGATATCTGCCCTGATATAGGACCTGGATTTCTCCAGAGCCCTCAGGAGGCCCTCTGTTTGGGGCGATATCCATATTGGAAGCCTAGGAGATCCTACTGGGATGTGCATAAGTGTTACCTGTGGGGTGACCTCCCGACTCACTTTGAAGTCTCTTACCCTATGAACTCTTTTGTCTTTACCATTTCCCCCTTTTATTTGAAGTCTTTTTCCAGTCATACTGCCCATTGGCATATGATAGTAATCCATCATTGCCAGGGAGGCTCATCCCCAGGAGTCATGTCCCATGCTGGGAGGAAAGTAATGCATTCATATGCTGAGTTTGGCTTAGAGAGAGGCCACATTTGACAAATAAGGAGGTTCTCAAGAGGCAATTCTTAGGCACCCCATAACACTAGGCTGTTTAAATTTCAAGAGCAAAGACTAATAAGGCTAGTGTTCAATAACAAGGGCCCATCAATGGATCATCCTTCTTTGCCAGACACTGCCCCTGTGCTTGAGGGGATGTTGTTTCTCTCCTGGAAAACATGTCAGAGCTCTCCAAGATGGGAATTCAGTGTTCTCCCATTTATTAATTCTTCACCCTGTGACCATGCCCTATGAGCATTGAACAATTATGCATGCCTTTTATGTATGCCCAGGTGGACTTCCTCCCATGCTCCCCCAACACTGACCCCCCCACAAATGATACTTTCCCAGTACTGTTGTGAGCCTTCTGTGATCCATAGGCTCTTCAAATGTGAAGCCATAACAATAGCCAATTGCAATGAATAAGAAAATGAAATAATAAGGATATTTAAATGTAAGATTTAAAATATATGAGAACCTAAAAAATAAAAAATAGCTTAACAAACAAAAAAATAGAAAAAAGAAAACAAGATATTATTAAAGGATGGGGTTTAACCAAAAATGTGAAAAATAGAAAAAAAAATATATAATTTTCCCCCCTTTTTTCCTATTCGGTGCAATATCTGCTGTCCAGTCTGTTTCATGGCACCTTCCTTTTCTCACTCTCAAGCATCCCACCATTTTTCATTTAATTCTCAAAGAAGTTTTAGGTCACAGCAGAGTCACAAACAGAATACAAGGCAATCTCATATATTCAACCTCCTCCTCCATTCCCCCCATACCAAAACCTATTTGTATGTGGATAGCAGCACCAACATAACTGACATGCAGATAGTGAAACATAGTTACCAAACATTGTGATTGGTCCACATCAAGTTCCACATTTTAGCTCATACATTTTTATAAATTTTGATGACTATTACCCTGTCCCATGTCCACCACCACAAGGCAATGGAACACACTTTTACAGGTCACCAAACACCCCTGTTTGATCCACCCCAACCCTCTCCACCCCCCAGGACCCCAATGCCCCACTGCTCGACTCCCCATAAAACAGGATTCACAGATACATACCACAGAATGTCCTGGCTCAGTGGTTCATCCCGCTCCAGGAACGATCCCTGCTACAAAGAGTTGTGCCCATGTCTATTTCTGAGTGGGTCAGACCTCCAAAAATAGGAGCTCATCTCCCTCCCCCCACTGTACAGGATCTACACTCACTGACACAACACACCAAAACAGTATGAAAACTCCCACACACACCCAGGCCCACCCAGATATGCCCCCCTGAATGCCCCCAACCCACACCCCCAAACTGCAACACCTCCCCTCCACACTGTGACAAGAGGACTCTCATTTATTCAGTGACAACCCTTCTCCCAAAAATCCCAAGTGTTCATCCAGTCCCCC
>PVKH010043367.1:0-10724 GCA_004027955.1 Chaetophractus vellerosus | reverse complement strand
CCCCCCTTAGTCTTACTTAGCATATCAAGGAAAACAACCAGAAAAGATTTCAAGAATGCAGGTGTTAGCCTCATTAATATATTTCTCATTGACTTAGTGAAGAAAATGTAGCTGGGGTAAGGTGAGGGTATAGGATGCATATAATAAATCCAGGCCAGCATTCTTATATCCCTAAGCTTTTAGATTCCCTCTTATATATTATGCCAGGGAAACTCTGGCATTCCACCCTCATTAAGCCCAACCCATCACTGAGTCCAACTTGCAGTCCAAGTCAGCTCTAAGAACCACCTCTAATTGCATGAGCTATTACATTAAATATGGAATCTCCAGAAAGTGAACGCACATCAAAGAATTCAACTAAAGCTAGTGTCATATTTTGTCCTCTTTGCTGTAACACCCTTAATATCTACTCCCCAGGTTTCTCTCAATAAATATTAGGAAATGTTTGCAGTTCCCTTGGTTTGTAAGGTATTTCCCCCTGTCTTGAGCATAGACCTAACTACCTGGAACATGCTGAGGTTTTACTCTAGTTATGGGTTGTGGTGGGTCTTGACAAGAATGAGCATCTCCTTTCTAGGCATCTTCCTAGGTAAGATAATCACAATATTTTCAAGCAAAGGAAGGCTTATGTCCTCAGACACAAACGGGCAAACTCCTTCACTGACAAGGAGGGCTCGGGGAATTGGGGTTAGGATATTCTCAGTTTTATCTGAGTTCTATCAGATGACCATATCACATGCTTCTGGAACCCATACTTTTGCAACCAATGTCCTGACTGAGTCCATCAACTTTATCATGAGAAACTTGGAAAGGCTATAAATCCAGCTGTATTAGTCAGGGTTCTCTAGGGAGACAGAATCAACAGGAGATGACAGTAAATATTATGTGATTTTATAAAATTGTCCCACTTGACTATTGGGGGTACATGAGTCCAAATTCCATAGGGCAGGTTGCAAGCCAGGAACTTTGATGAAGGTCCTCGATGAGTTCCCCAGGAAAAGCCGTTAGTCTGAAGTAGAGACAGGAATTTTCCCTCTGAATGTTAAAAGCACTTCTTTTAAGGCCTTCAACTGATTGGATGAGACTCTTGCTGAAGGAAGTCTCCTCAGTTGATTGTAGTTGTAATCAGCCATGGATGCAATCAACTCATCAATGATTTAAGTCCATGAAATGCCCTTGCAGTACAATTAGCCCAGTGCTTGCTTGACCAAACACCCAGGCACCATTACCTGGCCAAGTTGACACATTAGCCTAACCATGACACCAGTTGACATTGCAATTCTGCTACCCACACAAGTAAATTTTGTGATTCTTTTTCATTAATATCAGCCCTGTGGCTTGCAAGAAACAATAGCTTGTTTTAAAGTTTCCCGGAAAGCTCTCTAGTTATCAGCTTGTCATTTTCTTTTTGTAAGTGTTTTAGAGTGCTCAGAAGACTCCATGACATGCTACAATCTTTGAAGCTATTATTCCTGCCATAAAGGTCACATGCAGCAGTCACTCGAGCATCCAAGAAACTAGCTTCATTTGCCGCCTCATCACAATCAACCACAGGTGATAGCTTTATTCTCTGTGATGCCAACGCTTGTTACAGATCACTAGAACCCACTTCCTATTGGCAAGGTGCTCAGCACTGCACTTAAGCCCAGTGACCATGTTAATTCCAATCACATCACTGAGGGACCACTCCCGCTCCCAGTTCTATACCAGTAAGGGACCAGCTAGGAGACAGAAAACACATCAGTAGTTTGAACACTTAATAAATGTTAACTAGAAATAGGGGTTTAATTCCTAAAAGGGATAGAAGAGGACTTTAAGAGATCCAGAAGCAGAAAATAGAGGGAGGAAAAAAGCAACTACTACTTCTAGGCTGAAGGAAAGTAGACAATAAAAAGAATTTAGGGTTTAGGAGAGGACCCCACCCCACCAAAGGCTGAAATTCAGACCTTTTTGAAGAGAGTATGGCTACATAAGAACATGCAGATGGCCAGTGGCAAAGAAACTGGACAAAAAAATATCTCTCAAAGTAGTATGCCAGGTGGGGACAAAGTTGCCTGAGGGAATGGCTAAGCCTGTCTGTAGAAGAAACCTTCAGGGTGGGGAAAGCCTGGCCCTAGGGTTCGGTTGGTGCCATCTCCAAAGTGTCCTCCAGTTGAGGAGAGTGAGGCTGTTCTGTAGATGAAGCAGCCTTCATGAGGGAGAGGGTATGTCTGGTAGGGTTGCATTTGGACCATGAGGGCTGCTGAGGTAAGTGTCTTGAAGCCTCAGGTCCCACACTGAATACAACCAATGAAAGGAGGACCAGAATCACAAGGAGAAGCCCCTTCTTCCTGCAGTGTCCCTCCAGTGCTCCCTATGGACAAGGGCTAACGCTGTGCCAGCTGGCAAAGGAGAAAGGTGTAGAGGTCCAGCTCCAGGACCACAAAGCAGGGCAAAGAAGACTGGATTTGGAACTGAGATACAAAAAATTAATTGGCACAGAAGGCTGTCGAAAGCTATTAACAAACATTAGTGGTTTATTATTAGCCACAAATGCTGTATTTTTATTGTTACTTTAATTATATTTTATATAGTATTATTTATTAATCCCTATAATAAGGTTATTCTCAGTCCTGTTTGTTTTCACAAACTTCATGAATGGGAGAGAAAGTAGGTATTTTGCAGAAACTCACTAGTTTCTGATAAGTGGTCAAATGATGTACCATTAATGCAATAAACTTGATATTTAGTATTTATGAGTTGGGTAGAACAATATATTTTCTGCCTCCTAGGTTTTGTTTATTTTATCAAAATATATTCTGCCAGTCAATAGACATTTATTAAGGTTCAGTTGTGTGCCAGGAAATCTATTAGCTCCTTGAAAATCAAAAGTAAACAAGAGGGATAGATGGAAAGAGTCTTTCATGGCTGGTCCTGCCCTGACCTTTGGCCCATTTTCTAATAACTGTTCTGTAGTTCTTCTGAACCAAACCTTTACTTTACATTCCAGTAACTACATCTGTAACTTATTCCTTCAGAGTCTGCGTCTCTAGACTTTCCTCCCTACCTGTAAGCTCAGGGTTTCTTAGATCAGAATCCTTTGTTCATTCATTCACCATTATTGAGTACCTGCCTTCTCCAGAAGTGACAAAACAAAGTGCCAGCATAGTGGAGGGAGACAGACAAATGCTGTCAGGCAAGTGGACTAAGCGCTGTGGAGCATCTTCATGGGGCACAGGTGGGGTGATGCTATTTTTATACAGGGTGGTCAGGAATCCCTCTCTGACTTAAGGCATCTTTTCAGTAGGAACCCAAAGCATTGAGGCAGAGCCATGTGACAGAGCAAAGCATGCCAGATCCCCAAGGTGAGAGCCTGTAAAGCAAGTTTGATGGAGAGCAAGGAGGCCACTGTCCCCAGAGCAGAGTTAGCAAGTGGGACAGTGACAGGAGATGATGTCACACAGGTAGTAAGGAAACAGATCATTTAAGAGCATTGCCTTTTATTTTGAGTGAGGTAGAAAAGTTTTGAACAAAGAAAATAAGCTTTCTGGGGAGCTGGAATCCTGATCCTGCATGGCTAGGTCATATGACATAATGTTAGTATTTTTCGGTATCCAGTGCCTGCCTGGACATTTAGTACTTGCTCTCTATTCCTGCTGAACCCATCTCCTGTGCAGTCCTGCTGGGAGCTTCCCTGGTCTCTGTGACTCCTGTAGAGCTACAGGCCCAGCTTACTTAGCAGTCACCCACACTTGGGTTAGGCCAATTCTTACTGAGATATTTTCCTAATAATCTATTCCCAGGGTCTGCCCCTTATGGAGTGCCACCATATAACAAAGTGCATGCTAAATTTCAGAGTCTCAAATTTCTTAACACGAGTATAAAATGGGCCCATGTCACAGGCACATCTGAGCTATTGCAAAGAGATTTTGAAATAGTTTGGTACTCGGCCAGTCATCCATCATTTTGAACTTTCATGTCCAGGATTCAGGCTTGTAGTCTCCAGGATATCTGTTGTTTCCAGGTATGGAAATACCTAACACAGTACCTAATGCTCTCCAGATGGTGTTAGGGCATCACTTAATAAAGTTAAGTTGCCATATCTTTGAGATCATGAGATTTATGAATTAGTGTTGTCAGTAAATCCATCTATTGCAGTCCGTGGGGGTCCTTACCTCCTCCAAAAGCTTTCACTTCTGACTCTGCTCAGTGTTATCTATGAACATCTCACTGACATTTCCAAGTGGTGTTTGTTCATAAATTTGGTCAATCCTATTAATGGTGTCTGTATTTCTAAAGCACAAAATAAGAAGCATCACAATATCAGCTGCTCAGTAAATAATTGTTGATGTTAGTATTATTCTTTATCCATTGCCTTCTTGGGCTCAAAGAGAAGTAAAGGAATACATGGGAAGAATGTGTACATTAGGCTATATTTCATAAAGAAACTAGTCTTTAAATATCTACCCATGGGCTAATGACAGCATAAAGTCTACCTGTGAGTATTGGTTTCTTATTGCTTTGTAACTCATTAACAAAAATTTAGCAGCTTGATACAATACTCCTTTATTATCTCATAGTTCCTGTAGGTCAGAAGTCCTGATCTGGTATAGCTGGGTTTTCTGCTTAGGGTCTTGCAAAGCTGAAATCAAGCTGTTGGCTACACTGCAGTTGTCGTTGGCACTTAGGATTCTCTTCAAAGTTCATTCAGGTGGCTGGTGGAATTCATCTCCTCATGGTTGTAGGACTCAGGTTACCCTTTTCTTGCAGGCTATTGGCTGGGATTGCTTTCAGATGTAGAGGACACCCTCAAATCCTAGCCACGTGGCCCTCTCACAATATGACAGTTTAACTCTTTGACACCAGCAGGATAAATGTTTGTCACTTCAAATCTCTTCCTTCAGGGAAAGCTTTGACCCACTTTTAAAGGGTTCACCTGATTAGGCCAGGCCCACGCAAGATAATCTGTCTTTCATTTTAATTCAAAATCAACTGACCAGGGGCTTTAATTACATCCACAACTGCTCTTCACCTTTGCTATATAACATGATCTAATTACAGGAGTGATAGTCGACCATATGCACAATTCCTGCCAGCACTCAAGGAGAGGGGAATATACAGGGCATATATACTAGGGTTCAGGTATCCTGAGGACCATCTCAGTATTCTGCTTATAACACTAAGCTCAGAATGCTTGCTCTCATAAAGAGAAAACAACCTGCAATTTGGAGGGCCACATTCTGTAAGCATTTCCCATGCAGTCTTTCCAACTGACATTAATGAGACTCTAACATAATAGTCAAAGACAGGGAGAAAAAGAAAAATGACAGTATAGACTCCATTGAAAGGGAGCTTAGTCCTTAAAATATCACCCTTTAATTTGTTAAGGAAAAGGATAGATACTTCCTTATGGCTCTTCAAGTCACCTCTCTGCATAATAAATTACTTTCAGTGAACCTTAATTCTATAATTTAAGCCTGGGGAAAAAAGAATAGATCCATTTACCTCAAAATAAGTCTCTCTTGTTATCCTGGTCACATCTATAATCCTATCTTTGTAGATGCAGAAGCAATAATTGCAATGAATGTGTCAGCAGAGATCCGTTGAGAGCGTGTGATTATTTCCTTGGGCTCACCCAGTGCTTCATGAGACCAGCGATCCTCAGCATGTGACTGTCCCTGAAGCATGTGAGCAACGTGAACCGCGTTCCAGTGTTGACAGATAAGTCCACATGAAGACCCGAGTCCTCACACAGGGACCTTTCAACTGGTCCCCTCTTCCCTGTCTTTGCCTCAATGGGTAGCTGAAATGTGCAGATATTCATACATTCTATGGCAGTTACCACATTTTGTGCTTTGATTATTAGAGAACACATTTCCTTTCACTGGGGCTTCAGAAAACCACTCTCCTCTTCTCAGGCCATGCACAGTGTCCATTTTTATTCTCCGGTTTTCTCCTTTCCTCAGCATTCTACCTACCTTGAGGCCAGGGAATTGATGTTTATCTCCAAAGATGCAACATAAACAATAGAAGTGTGGGGTTCCTCTCTGTGTGTCCTCATGAGGGTTTCCCAGATGTCTCTAGGTTGTTCTAAGTGTCGCTCAGTACGATCTAATGAATTGTTTTTCTAGTGAATTTTAAGCTTACTCAATGGTGGATGAAGAACACCGTTCACGATGGAGTATTGTTTCCTGAACTGTGGATGCCGGGCACCTTTCAAATTACCTCTGCCTCCTTTCCCCCAACCATCACTGCAAATATGACTATCAAGAAATGCTGTGCTTAATTTGCCAGTAGTTTCTCGATGATGCATGTGCTATGAATATTAAGTACACACCTTATGATTATAAACTGTCGTATGATTGAGGCAAAGCAAAGAGGTGGCAGCATAGATGCTGTAGCCGTTTGATGTAACTATGAATTCCAAAAATCGATATTGAATCATGCTTGTAAACTGATCTGTTAATCTGGGCATGATTAAGTTATGATTAGGGCGTTGACTGGGCCATGTCAGTAGGGCGTTGAGCCCCACCCCTTGGTGGGTGGGGGAATAGAATATAAAAGGCAAGGCACAGGACAGAGGGAGCAGATTTGAGAAGCAGTTTTTTGAAGAAGCAGTTCTGATGTTGGAGAGGACGCCCCAGGAGAAAAGAAGTGAACTGTTTGCCTGATAATCTACAGCTGGCCTTGTGGAGGAAGCGGAAGAGCTAAGCCCGGAGAGAAATGCAGAAACGCAGCCCTGGGAAGAGAGGAACCCAAGAAGCCTGAACCCTGGCAAACGTAGGCAGCTGTCTTGCTCCAACATGTGGCAATTGACTTTGGTGAGGGAAGAAACTTATGCTTTGCGGCCTGGTAACTCTAAGCTTCTACCCCAAATAAATACCCTTTATAAAGACCAACCAATTATTGGTATATTTGCAAAGGCACCCCCTTGTCTGACTAATACAGATGCTCTTCCACAGTTATTAACCATCAAAATGCCATTGACTCTATCCTTGAAAACATTATTTGCAATTTATTAATTGCCAAATGTCTGCCAGACATTCATTATTTTTTTTCTGCCCAATACCATTTCAAAGAATGTTTTTCAATCATGATGTACAGATGAGGAAATTGAGGTTTAGGAGATGAAGTGATTTCTCCAAGGTTGCACGTTGGTAAAGGGCAGAGCTGTAATTCTTACTCTTATGCCTAAAAGAGCTATCTTATTAAATCTGCAGCCCAGAGAGAAGAAAGAAACAGAAAATAAGAAAGGCAGAAGCTAGCCAGGTAGAGGAAATCCATTATCTGTGATGTGGGTGTAAAGGTGCAGTGTTGGGATGTGAGAAAATTCACTTCTCCTTTCCTCACCTAATCCTTTATGTAAAGTGCTTAGCACAATGCCCTATCATGGTAAGCAAGTGAAGATATGTAGAATTTACTGTTTGATTTAAATCTGACAATTATAGTACCAAAATTGCCATTAAGGAAACAAGATGTTAAAGACATTCAGTGATTGTTCCAAAATTACGATACTTGTAAATCCTGGAGTCAGGACTAGAAACCGGAGCTATCATCCTAGATAAGCTTCATGGGTCGAATTGCTTCATTCATAATAATTCTTTATATGAAAGGGTTTGAAGATAGAGGGCCTAAACCCTGACAAGATATGCCATCCCTTACCCTTATTAATTCAAATAAAAATAACCCTAAACTGTAGAGAGAACAATAAAGTTCTGAAATTTTTACATTCATTTTCCTGAAATATCAAATGTTAAGTTAGTTTAAATAATTGTAATGGTTTGACAGTTTTATTTAATTATGAATTCCAAAAATATAAATTGGATTATGCTTGTAAACTGATCTGTTCATTGGGCATGATTAAGTTATGATTAGGGCGTTAACTGCCACGTCAGTGGGACGTTGAGCCCCACCCCTCGGTGGGCATGGTCTCAAGTATAAAAGGCTAAACAAAAGGCAGCAGAGATTGAGAGAAGCAGATTTGAGAAGCAGTTCTGATGTTGGAGTGAGCCGTTTGCCCGATAGTCTGCAGCTGGCCTTGTGGAGAGACGCATAAGCATAGAGAGCCTTATGGTCTACAGCTGAACTTGTGGAGGAAACAGAAGCTAAGCCCGAAGAGAAACACAGCCCCGGCAGGAGAGGAACCCAGAAGCCTGAACACTGGAGACGTCCGCAGCTGTCTTGTTCCAACACGTGGACTTTGGTGAGGGAAGAAATTTATGCTTTGTGGCCTGGTAACTGTAAATTTCTACCCCAAATAAATACCCCTTATAAAGACCGACCAATTTTGGTATATTTCAAAAGGCACCCCCGTGGCTGACTAATACAATAATGTTTTCATTCTTTGTTTGTTTTACTAATTCCTTCTGTTTTTGTGTAGTCAATCTCTTCAGAAATCCAGTTCTATCTGTAAAATCTTGAATGTAACTGTCATCTGTTGGAATATTTGCATATCCCAAGTCAAATCGAGTCAATCCTACTGAAGATGAGTTGGAGTCACACTGACATCTCCAAGTACCTGCCAAGAGCAGATTCCTATTCAGAGATGCCAGCTGTTTATGGTGCCTGGTGCTGGGTGAGATTTGTTGAATGTGCAATGGCTGGCTGGCTCTTGCTGATGGCCTCTGCTACCCTGCCTAAAGACGTTTGTTCCCACTTCCCACCATGCCCATTACGCTGATTCTCCCCATTCCACTTAGCCTCTCACCGTGTGTGATCCTTCGTTTGTCCTTCTGTCTTGTTCGTCTCCTCTCATATTTCCCCAATGCCTTTGCTCCAGGCTTCCAGCCCCACAGCAGCTGTGATAAAGTATGTTCCCCCCAACAAACCAAGTGTTCTTAATCTTAATCTGCATTTGTGTGCATGTGAACTCCTGGAAGATGTTGTTTTTAATTAAGGTGTGGCCCACCTGAATCAGGGTGGGCCTTCATTTGTGTTTCTGGAGTCCTTTATAAGCAGAACACATTTGGAAACAGAGAAGTCCGCACAGGAAGAAGCCGGAAGTCAGTGGAAATTGGAAGAGCAGACACAAGGAGGGCGAGATCGCCACGTAGCAGGAGGCAGAGATGCAACCCACAGAACCCGAAAGATTGCAGCAAGCCGGCACCAGGTCACTACAGACTTCAGGAGAAATCACAGCCTGGCCAACACCTTGATTTTGGACTTCTAGCCTCTGAAATCATGAGCTAATAAACGCTTGTTTAAACCAACCCATTGTGGTGTTTGCCACAACTGTCCTGGCAAACCAAGTCAAGAGCTTCATGGAGCCTCCCAGGAAGTCACCTCTCGCCAGCTGTGCTCTGTGTTCACAGGGGCCTGACCCACACGAGTTGCAACGGTATTTTCCAACACTGGAATCTACGATTCCAGATCAAACATATTTACATCTTTCAGGTCTATTTTCTTTCACTTATTTTTAAAGGAAAACAATTTTTATCAATTATTTCAGTAGTGGTTGTGCCCCATTGGCTCCACTTGGTGCCATAAACTGCCCTGTCAGGTGAGCAAGGCAAGAACAAATAACATGTTATTATGGACTATCAGAGCCGGGAGAAAGTTTAGATGATCTTTTCTAGCTCCCTGTTTTTACAGATGGGAAATACAGGAATGACTTACCCAAATGTAAGCAACTAGTTTTTAGGAAGTTAAGTTGAACCCTGATATCTTGTATTTCACTCTATCATAGTTTATGCTAAATAACACAGACTATATTTCCTTTGGCAAAGTGGTGAGGTGAGTATTGTTTTGTCTGGTGTCTCTCCTTCATTCTATCTTTGGAAACGTATAGCACATTTTCAGTTCCCGCATGCCTTACTTCTGCCTCTTCAAAAGAACCTCCCGGTCCTTCATATCTTCTTCCCAATCTTCCTCTCTCTGAGTTAAATTGAAGTCTATATGGTCAGAGTGCAACTTGGATTTGGATTCCAGTCTAAACTTTTGCCAGTTCTTTAGTTATCCATTCCAGGAACTGTCATGCCGTCATCCCTTTAGTAGTAGGAATATGAGACCCTGTGCCCGGTCTGTGAAGATACACTCTTCTTCAGAGGAGTCTTCCAATCACAGTTCATAAGTGACAGTCCCATTAACATAATAACCAATATGAGCATAGACACACCACCAGCATCTGGCAATGACAGATGTGTCACATGGATAAACAAAGGAATAACCAAATGAAAACATTTCAACAAATTCAGTCATGACATATGGGCACAATCTCACGCGGACTAGAAAAGGAAAGAAAAATATATCATATTAAGAAAACATATAACCTCTTTTTCCTCCCTGTTGCTTCCTCCACAATTAGGCAAATGTATTAGTAAAGTTCAGTTTGTAAATGCATCTTCTCAGACACATTATGGTAATTAGAAGGAAGTATTTGGGAAGAGAGTAATCCGCCCTTTTTTCAGAGCTTTCTAGAAATTCCCATTCTGAGGCATAGAGATGGAATTAAGATGAGGTGAAGGTACAGGCTATGGATGTATCTTCTTAGTCTTTACACTAAAATAGATTTTGGTACCAAATATTAATTAGTCTTTGGGGAAAGGAAAATTAATTCTAGAAGCTTCATTTCAATAGCAGTGTGATTTCATGAAGAAAGGATTATGTGTCACCAGGTTGATAAGAATTCCTTGAATTTTACTGTCACTTAATCAAGGCAACTGTAATGAAAATGCAGGGCATCCACACTTCTTTGTAAGGAAGTTTCTCTGTGCCACTTTAAACTCCATTCAAAAGATAGAGCTATG
>PVKH010043366.1:0-10725 GCA_004027955.1 Chaetophractus vellerosus | reverse complement strand
GGCAACCCTGAGCATGGTAATGGAAATGCCTGGGCTCAGAAGTCATTATGGCTATTCTATTTCCCTTCACTGGAGCAGCATCTCTCTTTAGTTCTGCTTCTTTCTTTCCTCATGTCTTGGTCAGATTGGATCAAACAGCCCCAGAGTGTATATGAGTCCTCAGAATTCATTAGGAAATACCCTGGAAGGTGATTTTTGAGTGTCTGCTTCCATACGGTATCAATAAATTGGGTGTGTTATGGTGAGTCAACAGAACTTCTTTAAATGGAAATTATGATTTTATTTACAAGGTTCATTAGAGTTTATGAAATGCACTCATTTACACTATGTTATTTAACCCTTAAACAACCCTGTTTTACAGAACAATTTTATACCTAATGGACAATGAAGCATGGGGAGTTCAAAGAGATGGATGAAGGCTGTGGAATGGGAAATAAACTTAGGTTTTAATTTCATTGGTTTATTAAGAAATTGTCTCAGACATTTTCTTTCTGCTGATTTTATGCTTAGAAGTGGGTATTGGAGTGAACTATATAGTCCCAGACCCCAGGAAACTTAAACTCCAAATGTGAAATATGAAAACAGGAGAACTAAAATCAAGGAGCAAAAGATAAGAGCAGGAATCTTAGCAGGAAGGAGTTTCAGCCAAGGACCTAGGGCATGTGTTCTCTAAGCAGGCATTCCCACTGAGCTCTCTACCCAAAATCCCAGAAAAGTGGGAAGTCAGGACCTCCGTGTGAGGGCAGCAAAGCATGTGTGGAGAGCAGTGGTGGGAGATCCAGGTGCAGAAGTAAACAAAGGTTACAGGGCAAGAGCCTTGTTAGTAGAATATTGCCATGGTCCAGCTAAGACTGAGTGAGGCTGGGTTGGAGAGGAAGGGGCAGAGTTGAGAAATGGGAGTGGTCAAATTCTTTTCCATCAGAATCACCACTTGCATGCCTGGGAGTGATGTCAAGTGGGGAGAGGATGTCAAGCTAGGTCACAGCAATGAGGAATTAACATTACTGTGTTTGAACATTGAAGAGAACTAGAAGAACAGAGATAGCCATTAAGGGAAACCTCTATTGAAAGACAGCAATGATCAAAAGAGCAAATGACCCTGACAAAATGCTCTTTGAGGACACAGTCTTTGGGGAATTAATTTGATGTCATTTTGTTTGATGGAAACACCTTAGGCTCACCATTGATTTCCCATTGAGAATGAGCACAGAGGAATGAGTCTTGCTTCTGCTCTGATAGGGAGGAAAGTTTGAACACTACGGGCCTTGATCTTATTTTTCATTTAATTTTAAAAACGTGTTTGCATAACATTAATTCTTAAAGATGGTGGTTGAAGTAATTTTTTGATAATATTTTTATTGCATAAATAGATTCACAATCAAGAATTTTAAATTTAATCTTCTGAATGGTACACATATGCCATTAGTTTAAGAAATGCGTTATTTTTTCTGGTAGTTATTACAGTCTTGATTTTTTTTTAAAGTGTGGTTGAACTGTGGTTATTACTTAAATAACTGCAGTCATTTTTCTTGGCTTTGATTCCATCCATGTTCTGCTCCTCTCAAATAAGACAGAAGATTTCTATAAGATCTATTAAGAGCAGTATACTTCGGTCCTAAGTTTTTGTTGTTGTTATATTTCAACCAACAACATTAAAACTGCCTTCCATTGTCAGGGTTATCTATTTATTTTCTTATCCAAGTTCACATGACTATAAGTACTACAAATGATTATTAATGACAGCACAACCGTCCTTAAAATCACTGAGTCCCAGGCTACACCCCTTCTGAAACATCCTTAATAATTTACCTGTCTATGTGATAAATGTGTCCTACCAGTGTCCAAAGTCAGTCTTCAAGTTTAAGCGAAAGAAAAATTTTAGAATACAGCCAAGTACAGAAGGAAGTGAAAGGCAAACCACAATGTACTTGTGTAAATTTATTTCAAATAAATAGATATCTAGCGCAAAATTGATATTTATTTTCAAGCATTAACACCAACAGCAAAGTCAACATATCTGTCCACGTTCAGCTCTTCATGTGCTTATTACATACATTATCTCCTTTCATCTTGTCAACAGCCCTATTTGATTGGTATTAAAATAATCTCTATTTTCTGGAGATGGTTGAGTGGATATTTGGAGAGCTTAATTGGCTCATGCTAGTGGAAAGTAGCAGAGCCCTTTGACTCCAGCTCTTTCTCTGCTCTTTCCAGCACAGCATTCTCCCTCCAGTATTTAAAAGGATAGTCATTGTAAAATGTGGCATTATTCTCTTTTTAGACCACATTTCTGATTTCTGTTCTAGTTGGAAAATTAGAGTGCTGGTTAACATCACAATCCAATTGGTAAGCATGGCTTTAGTCCTGATATTTTTGATGGGTGCCTGATTGCCCAAAGATTACAATTTGTTGCTATTAATGTGTACTTTGAAATTATGTATTTTAACAGACAGTAAACATTCTTTTACTAGTTTTGATGGTGTAGTATCTTCCCTACCCTACACATACTAATTGTTGTTGCCCGTGTGTTGGAACTTGCCAAACCTTGTTGTCTATTTCACTAGAAGTCATAGAGGAAGACAGCAGATGTCTTGTGTCTCATTATTGAAGGTGACTACAGAACTTTTGATACATAGTTCTGACCGCTAGGCCTATATAACAGATATTCTCAGGTGGACAGATTGAGCAGGGCTTCCCAGAAGGTGACCTTCACAAACTAATGATCCTTAAATCCTTATAATAGGTATCCCCAACTTTTTCCATAGATTGATTTCCTTTCATTTTCATTAAGTCTGCAGTGACTGGGACAGAATGAGAGTGGGGCTGGCAATGAGTTCTGAGTTAAGATGTTGCTGTGACTATATACGAGACCTTGCATATAGTACATAACAGTTGGGTAAAAAATGTGTGTGTAGGGTGAAAGCAAAGCATTTAATTCAGTAACTGACTTGCTTAATACAATTGAAAGTAAACTTTTTCAAATTCAATCCTATTTTACTTAAGTTGAAATGATTATAAAATGGTTATATGAAACGATTATAAAAACTAATATCCACTCCTCTTTGGAATTTAAAAAATATGTAAATATGTTAAACCAGTATGAGAAATAAATCACTTAATTTTATTATACTAAAGTAATGACAAGAGCTGTATTTCCTGCCTCCTTTTATTTTATGCATATTTTTAATATGTAGCTTTTCGTTCTGTTTTATTTATTTAACATAAAATTGTAAACATCATGCTTTTCATAGTCTTTATAAACATTTTAATAGCTACATAACAGCTCATGAAGTACAGAGTTTAATTAAATTTACCAACTATGGGCATTTATTTCTTTTTAGAGATCTTTGTTGTTATAAATAATACTAAAATGGATAACTTTTCAGTAAAGATTTCTCCTTAGAAGTAAAACATACTGAGTTAAAAAGGAATGTATAGGTAGATATTAATCATCATGATCTATATTGAAAGTTTCCTTTCCAAAGTGGTTTGCCGGTTGACTCTTTTATCAGTGCATTCAAAGATGGCATTGATAAGCATCCTTGGCTGTATTAAAATCCTAATTTTTTTCAAATCATTACTAGTTGGATAAGTGAAAAATAGAATCGTATTTTATATTTAATGTACCTTCCTTTACGTATTAGCAAAGGTAAACACTTCTATGCAAGTTTTAGATTATATTTTCTCCCTTTTGAATCAGGGCCTTTACCAATGTAATTATGAGAGTCTTAGAGTTTTCCTTAGTAATTTGTACAAGCCCTTTATAGGTTTACAAACACTTACTGCTTACTTCTTACATTTGTTGCAAAATGACTATTTGCCTTTTTCATGTTCTCTTATTTTTTAGCTTACAGTACGTGTATATTTACCTCTTCCACAATTATTCATCTTTTCCACAGTGCTGCTTCCTTGTATTTCAAAGCTTTGAAAGTTCTCCCTTAAGAGATTTGATACATTGTCAGTTCTATTTTTTGTTAGTTTTTCTCTGGTTTGATACTGACCTACATTTTACTGTAACCATTTTCCATGTTTGTGAAAACAGACCCAAAAAAAGTAGATAGATTTCAAATTTATAAAGTTTTTTTTTAAGATTTTATTCCCTGACCAATACCCAGTCATCTTTATTTGTAGTGACCCATTTATGATCATAGTCATTTTCAGTGGCTATTACTTCATTTCAAAAACTGCATTGTCAAAATGAAACAATAGTCTAGCTTTCAAAATCTTCAATTTAATTAATATTGAGAGTTATAAAGCCAAACACTCTAAATTACAAAATAGCTACAGCTGACTTGAATCTCTTAAATGTCTTTGAAATTCTACTGGTATCTTTTTAAAGTGAAAGACATGTTGTCTTGCAAGATGAAAGAAACATTCTCCTCTGCTTTTCCTTGTTTTCAGTTGTGATTCTTGTGCTAAGAAAATATTTAGAGCCTTCTTTTGGTGTCATTTTATCTAAAGTTTCCATTTTTTTTTCTTTGAACGACTGTTTTAGAATTTATTTAGAAATGTCTCTCTTTTCTGCAGCTCTATGTTTATTTCATTTAGATTTCCTCTCAGGTCAATCAGAAAGGTCGTCTCTAAAAGGTACCATTTGTCATTTCTTTATTGGTTGTGTCCATTTCAAAATATAAAACTGCCTTCATTTGTTACATAAAATTACTGTACCCTTCTTGGATTTCTCTTGAGCCTAATCATCTTAGCTCAGTGCTAACTAATAGAAAATATAGTTTGCAAATGATTTTAAGTACAAGTTTGAATGATTTTACTTTTTAGCTTTTTTTTAGTAAGCTTTATTGATTATGTTGTACATTGATGAGAGCCATTTATTCAACAAATTTTTAATGAATAAAAATTTTGGGAATACAGGCAGGGCTTGCAGGGTATGGACGTTGGCAGATCATAATGGGCTATGGCTGTTTGTTCTGGAACAGCATTTCCCAGGCTCCCTCCGGGGCCAAGAATTGGCCCTTTATTTGCTAGATTGAGAGTCCCAGGGGAAGGCTCAGGGAAGCAGCTATTCCTTGAAGTGTTTCAAGACTCTAGCAAGTGGTATTGCTATAGAAGCCCTGGTTAGAGAGACTGTAAATTTAACCCTGGTCTCATAGTTGTCTTTAAGATGAGCTTTCAGTAAACATGCAGCTCCTCACCTTTGCATGTTAATGGGTAAGTGTGGTAAATCGACATGCAATAAAGGGCGTCACAATGCAATGACAGTGAGTCCAGAAGGCAAGGGTCAGTGCTGAGAAAAAGGGCCAAGAGCACAGGGAGAAAAGGCTTCTTGTAGAGGTGAACGTGTTGAGATTTGGAAGATGTGCAGGTGTTCATCAACAGCATTATAAACAGTAAAGCTGATGTTGTGGACCACAGTATCTGTTAGATGTAACAGGTGGAGTCATCAACTCTAACGTGAATAGGTCCATAAAATGTTTATTATAATGTCATCGCCTAACCGCACATTATTTGAGGTCTCTGTGGCGTTTGAAACAGTAGTTAAGGATGATGGTTGACTAATAGAATACTTCTCCAATATGTGGTTGCCAAAGAGAGTGATGCTCTGGATTTAACACTAGCATAGCTTTAGTCAAGACTAACCCCTGGTGGGTAATCAGGTAAAGCATAAATTTATAATATCAATTGCCATGGCTGTGCCCCTGCATCCATTAACTATGGACAAAGGGCATAACTTCCCATCTAGAATGTTGCTGTAGCCAAGAATGCTGAATTTTTTTTTAATACAGAATAATCTCTGCATCTGCTCTCTTGTCATTTTGGTGAAATGCAAATTTGACATTGCTGATTTTCTTAGAACACTCAAATCAAATTAGATTATTTTTTAAAAGCAAGGAGGGATAAAAAAAGCGATATGGGCCAAGGAAGAGGGTCCTTTATTAATATTACTGTGATAGACAGAATAATGACCTGATCCAAAGTGTCTATGCCCTAATTCCAAGAATCTATGAATATGTTAACCTACATAGCAAAGGAAAAAGGAACTTTGCAGATGTGATTTAAGTTAAGGATCTGGAAGTTGGAAGCTTAAGAGCGAGGTAGGATAACCAGTGTCACAGTGATGCAGTGTGGCAGTCTGAGATTGTTTTATAAACCCCTAAAAGAGAAAGATTATGTTTGTAAACAAATCTATTCCTTTAAGTGTGATGCCCTTTGCATTAAATTCAGTTGAGGGGCCTTTGATTAGATTACTTGATAAGATCGATTTAGGGCTTTTGATTGGACTAGGTAGGTCAGTGTGTGGTTAACTTAGGTTGAGTCTCCACCTTCTTGGACACACAGAGAAAGAAGGCACAGGAAAAAGGAGCTGCCATGTTTGATCCCGCCGTGTGAGAGAGAGGACTGCAGGAAAACAGAAGCACCCCTGAGAGGCTTAAAGTGCTGAGGCTCAGAAAGAGACAAGCCCTATACCTGATATGCACAGCTGAGCTCCAGGAGAGGGTAGGTTCCGGAGGGGAAGGCAGAGACCTCTGCAGAGATGGGTGGCCATCTTGCTTCACACGTGGCAATAAGCCAGGATTGTCAATAGCTGACTTTGGTGAGAAAGCATCTCTGCTGATACTTCAATTTTGACATTTCATGGCCTGGAACTGTAAGCTTTTAGACCAAATAAATCCCCATTATAAAAGCCAACCAGCAGCCCTTTGGCAAACTAAAATATGCAGCATAAGGGAAACTTATTTGGCCAATGTTGGTTTCAAAGAAGGAAGGGACCTTGTGGCAAAGAATGCAGGCAGTCTCTAGAAGCCAGGAAAGTCAAGGGCATGAATTCCATCCCAGAGCCTCTAGAAAGAACATAGCCCTGCTTACATCTTGATTTTAGCAAAGTGAGAACAATTTTGGAATAGGGCCCTCCAGAACTGTGAAGTAATAAATTTGCATTGTTTTAAGTCACCTACTCTGTGGTAATTTGTTATAACAGCAATTGGAAACTAACCTAAGTACTTTTGATACTAATTGGTAATCACCAATTATGTCTCCAAAGGCCCAAAGTAAATTCTAGTGTGGATCTTCCTTTCCATCTTACTCTCTACAGAAAATGCTTTTTAAATATTTATATTATAAAAGCAAATACATGTTTATTATAGAAAATATAAATAGGCTAAAACATATGTATATAGCCCATCACCCAGAGATAGCCTTCTAGTCTTTTTACTGTGGGTGTATGTTTATGTTCTCAATATATTTATATAACTTGCAAATGTCTCCATTCTCTTGGACCTCAAAAAGATTTCAGTTTTTCTCTCTCTCTCCACATGTACATGGTTTGTCTCCTCATCTGGTTTGAAAACTCCTTGAAGGAAGGAAAAAAAAAATCTTGTAAATTTTGTGTCTACCCCAATGCCTTGAGAGCTAATTTGTGTAAAGATAGTATTAACTTGCCAAATTTACCACCCTGTGGGGCTAGCCCTAACTCTTACATTTCTTAGTAATGCCATCTTTTTAGTGGTTTAGGTAATTGGTTTTAGATGTGCTCATTCATATTTAGAAAACTCACAAGAGAGGGATGGAGATGAAGTAGAATGTCAACATCCTCTACTACAATGAGAAATCGAACTGCCCAGGGGATCAGAGGTCCATCAGCCTCCCTCCTTTACTCACAGTAGACAATCTACACAAGGAGTCAAATTATAATCAATAAAGTTGCTTGGCAAACTTAGAAGTATTCTGAGTGGAATTAATTGTTCATGTTGAATGCTTAGCGGCAGTAAGCCCTGACTATTTAGAATATCCATCTTTAACAGAGGGTGCACGGGTCCTTGTCCTCTAGCTTGGACACCCCCTCTCTGTGCAATGCTTGGTTGGGCAACAAAAACACTTTAGGCTGTCATTTTTGCACAACCCTGCAAAGAAACCTGCCTTTTATTCTGCACCTTTTTCATGAGGTACAGTAATACCTTTTCAATATGGCTCTTGAGTTTCTTATTTATGGAGAAGAGACATTTATGTTCTCTATGGTGCCCTACTGTTACATCAATCTCAGCAGTTAGGAGCTGGTCGTACATTTTAGCTCCCAGAGTGTTGCAAGTGCTTTACTTTTCTAACTGTAAATCTGTGTCTTTAGATATTTATCTTTGCTTTATTGTTTTCATAAAACCGTCTATTTAAAATTGGGACTATTGGGTGACAGTCTGGGTTAAGTCATCTGCAGCAAGCACCAGTGAGGCTTAAAGTCTAGAGGGTTCAAGATTCCGCTGAAGCCCACTAAGGTGTCAAATTTGTTTTAAAATCATCCAACTCATCCCAGTGTTGAAGGACCCCTCAGGAGATAAGTTAGAGTTAGCCCATGCCTTGAATTTCTAGAATACTCAGCGTACTCCCAGGGGCCAGTTCATTTCCTACTTTGTTCATTGTTTTTGCCACTGTTTTCTGTACCCACAGACCTACTTTCCTCTCCATCTCATCTGTCCCTTTTGTAGCAACTTATTTCAAGGAAATTTAGCATATCACCCACCATGTCTGGAGGCTTACTTACCTTACTTGTTTTCCCAGTGAATTAAAAGCACCTTCTATATAGAAATGGAGAATTTTTTTCAGGATTGGAAAAGCTATTAGTGAGTATTCCAAAATGGTGCCATTCATGTGGTCTAGACAGGCTGTACCAGTCATCTATTACCCTGCCGTATTAACACCCACCATTGTCTTATTTAATTTATTCACATTTTCTCTCTGGGTCTCTGGGTCATTGCTTCTCAATTTTTCTTTCTCTCAAACATCACTTCTATATAATATATTTTTAAAACCTCGTATACTTGCTTAGCTGTATAATAAGCACTTAATTACTGAAAGGCATTGCTATATATTCATATTTCTTCATGTGTTAGTGTGTGTGCATGCATGTTTGTGTGTCTAAACCTGAGTATTTGTAAATTACTTTGACTTGGTTACTCGAGCATATGCTATATCAACCATATTTTTGAAACACTTTTGAGCTAAGCCCATAGGCAGAGATTAAAACTTCTTGCTTTAATGATTGAATGAATATGAAAGCAAATTAAATTGGAAATCCCTGTTTCCTTGTCGATACCATTTTTGTTTTTGCAATGAATCAGCCATTGGTTACTTTTGTTTGAGCATGTTGTTTATTCATTTTTCTCCTTTCTCATAATGGTAGTTAGATTTTAATGAGAAAAAAAAACACAGAAAATTGGCTGTGACATAAAGGATCTACTTCAAAGGAGCTATTGAAGACAAACAGAAAATATTTTTGGACATAATTGTGTTTTAACAAGTATAATTTTCTCCCCAGACTGTAATGGGGTGAGTAGCATAGGAAGAAGTCTATGCAGGTCTACATTTATACAATTTTTGCAAAGAATAGTTGTCTTCTGACATAGATTTCATTTGAATAGTTGTCTTCTGACAGATTTCATTTGAAACAATTATAAACTATCATACATATATTTGGCAAACAGATTTTCCCATAACATTTTGTGATACATATTTGAAAAAGTCATTTTGCAAATATACACTAAATAATTCTGCCTAAACGCTTTTGAGAAAAATAGAAATGAAATAATCTAAGTGAAGAATGGCATAATGCAGTATTGGCCTTTTTCAACCATTAATTCAAGTTTCAACCCTTGAAAGTAGTTCTAGAGTTTGTATTTTACTTCAGATTCAATTACATAAAATTTTTTTATGATATACATTTTAAATAAAATTTAGAGCAAATTAAGGTTTTGTGGGCAAGGTGCATAAAAAATACACTGGAAATCCAAGAGAGAAGTAGTGTTTTGAATCCAAACACCATTTTGGTTCCAGACAGATGTCGGATCAAATCCTTGCACTATCACTTACTAACATTGTTATCTTTGTTGAGTTACCTAACCTCTTTTTTATTTCTTAATTCCATTAAGTTCTTAAAATACTAAAAACAATGTGCATTTTATGTATACAAAATGTTAATCAGGTTATGTTGACAAGATCATAATGAAAGGATAATATCATTAGTTGATGAACGAATTGATCCTTCTGTGATAAACACAATATATAATTTTATGTGAATGGGCACAATTCTTTACATAAACATTCATTTTACCATATTTTCCAATCACAAAGAATCATGGAGTTTTATATCTTCATAGAAGATAACTAAGGAGACAAACCTCTAAGTATCACAGGAAATCTCTTTTCCCATTTTAGAAAACAGACTTAGGCATTTCACTTTTTATGATGAGTAGGTTAAATTTAAATTTTATGATAACTATATTTTCAAATTTTTACCTTTCCTTCCCTTTCTTTGCTAATGTCCAATCTATTGCTCTGTGTAATTGTCAACATTCTTTTACTCTTTAATTGATTCTCATTGAACTTTGTGGCCAATAATTTCAATACCATTGGGCCTTTCAATAATATTCAACAATCCCAAGTTAGCATAATGTAGCATGCATATTCTCCAAACGTTTCCATTCTTCCCTTTTTATTTAGTGACATATCATTATGTGTGTCCACATATCTAATGCTGTTGACTGCAGCAGTTTATGACTATTTCCTTAAACAAACAACCTAGGTGTGATGGCTAGGCTAATGTGTCAACTCGGCCAGGTAATTGTGCCCAGCTGTTGGGTCCAGCAAGCCTGGGGCTAATTGCATCTGCATCAATCAGCAAGATTGGATGAAGAATGGATGACGCTGTTATCCATTCAGTTGACTGCTTATAAAAGGGAACTGATTTCAACATTCAACATTCGGAGAGAATTTCCCAGCTCG
>PVKH010043365.1:0-10776 GCA_004027955.1 Chaetophractus vellerosus | reverse complement strand
TCACGGCCGGCTTTCAGTTCGCGGGTGGCTGGCTGTGCTCCATTTGCGGGCTACCTGCCCTGTCCGTGGCAGTTTTTTGCCCTGCCCACGGCAGCTCTGGCCTGCCCATGACGGCTTGCCATTCTCAAGGCGGTCTGCCCGCTAGGAGAGGTCCCCGGGAACCGAACCCGGGACCTCCCATGTGGTATGCCGGTGCCCTATCCACTGGGCTATCGAGCCGGCCCCTCCCATAGGTTTTGATATGTTGTATTCTCTCTTTCATTTGTCTCAAGATATTTACTGATTTCTCTTGATATTTCTTCCTTGACCCACTGATTATTTAAGAGTGTGTTGTTTAATCTCTCTATATTTGTGAATTTTCCCTTTTTCCATCCATTATTGATTTCCAGTTTCATTCCATCATGATCAGAGAAAGTGATTTGCGTGATTTCAGTCTTTTTAAATTTATTGAGATCTGGTGTGTGACCCAACATATGGTCTATCCTAGAGAAGGATCAATTAGTGTTTGAAAAGAATGTATGTCCTGCTGTTTTGTGGTGTAACGCTCTATAAATGTCTGTTAGGTCTACTTCATTTATCATATTATTCAAGCTCTCAGTTTCCTTATTTTTCCTCTGTGCAGATCTTCTACCTAATGCTGAGAGTGGTGTATTGAAGTCTCCAACTATTATTGTAGAGACATCTATTGCTCCCTTCAGTTTTGCCAGAGTGTGCTTCATGTATCTTGGGACACCCAGGTTACGTGCAAGTATTTACTATAGTTAGTTCTTGGAAAATTGCCCCTTTTATTAATATATAATGATCTTCATCTCTTATAACAGTTTTGCATTTAAAATCTATTTTGTCTAATATTAGTATCGCTACTCCAGATCTTTTTTGATTACTATTTGTGTGGAATATCTTTTTCTAACTTTTCAGTTTCAACCTGGTTATGTCCTTACATCTGGGGTGAGTCTCTTGTAGACAGCACGTCGATGGGTCATATTTTTTAATCTATCCTGTCAGTCTGAATTGGGAAATTTAATCCGTTAACCTTCAGTGTTGTTACTGTAAAGGCATTGCTTACTTTGTCCATTTTATCCTTTGGCTCTCTGTTGTCATATCTTACTTTAGCTGTCTTTTTTACCCTTAAGTTACCCTTACTAATCTTAATTTCTACATACTCCTCAAAGCCTCTCACCCTTGTATTTTCCTTCCAGGCTGTAGCACTCCTTTAGTATTTCTTGTAAATCTGGTCTTTTGGTAATATACTCTCTCAGTTTTTCTTTGTGAAGACTTTGAACTCATCATCATTTTTGAAGGACATTTTTGCTGGATGTTTTAGTTTGCCAAAAAGCTGCCAATGCAAAGTACAGAAATGGGTTGGTTTTTACAAAGGGGCTTTATTTGGGGTAAAAGCTTACAATTCCAAGGCTATGAAATGTCCAAATCAAGGCACCATCAGAGGTGCTTTCTCACCAAAGTCAGCTACTGTTGATCCTATTGTCCAGCCTTGTGGTGAATCAAGATGGTCACCCTTCTCTGCCAAGGCCTCTGCCCTCTGCTCCAGAATCTGTTGTCTTCTGAAGCTCAGCTGTGGGCAGCTAGCATAGGGCTGGTCTCTTTCTGGGCTTACTTTATAAGTCTCGCCTGTTTCACTTTCTTTCTTCCTGGGTTCTGCTGTAAGCTATCATATGCTCATCTCTCCCTGGTCCTCCACTCCTTGAGCCTCTCTCTCATATGGCAACATCAATATAGTATGGTGGAGCTCCCTTTTTTGGTGTATTCTCTCTCTCAGTCTCCATTTATATCAGTTCAGCAAGAGACCCAACCTGAGTAATGCCTGACTGACCTAGTCTAGTTAAAAGCCCTAAGGTGGTCTAATCAAAGGCCCCTCAACTGAATTTAATGTAAAGGGTACCATACCCTCAGGAATAGATCAGTTTAAAAACATAATCTTTTTCTTTTTTGAGATTCATAAAATAACTTCAGACTGTCACATCAGATAAAGAATTCTTGGCTGGCAGTTTTTCTCTTTCAGTACCTTAAATATATCATACCACTTTGCCTCCATTGTTTCTGATGAGAGATTGGCATTTAGTCTTATTGAAGTTCCCTTATATGTGATGCATTGCTTTTCTCTTGCTGCTTTCAGAGTCCTCTCTTTACCTCTGGTATTTGTCATGCTGAATAGTAGGTGTCTTGTAGTAGATCTGTTTAAATTTATTATTCTGTTTGGGTTGCGTTGTCCTTCTTGGATATTTATATTTATAGTTTTATAAGATGTATTAGTCAGCCAAAGGGGTGCTGATGCAAAATACCAGAAATCTGTTGGCTTTTATAAAGGGTATTTATTTGACATAGAAGCTTACAGTTACCAGGCCATAAAGCATATGTTACTTCTCTCACCAAAGTCTGTTGCCATGTGTTGGAGCAAGATGGCTGTCAACATCTGCCAAGGGTTCAGGCTTCCTGGGTTTCTCTCTTCCTGGGGCTCATTCCTCTATAGGCTCAGCTGCTCTGCTCTCTGCCATGTGTTTACTTCCCAGGCTCCAGCTCAAAACTCCAACCTCCCTTCTCTGTGGTGCAGTTTTTCTCTGAGTCCCTGCCCACCAAGGGGGTAGGAACTCAATGTCCCACTGACATGGCCCAATCAAAGCCTTAATCATTATTTAATCAAGTAAAAGTGAAACCTCTGAATCCAATCCAATCTCATATGCCCAGAGGAACAGACCTGTTCACAAACATAATCCTATATCTATTTTTGGAATTCATAAACAATATCCAACTGCTGCATAAGGGTTGGGAAGTTTTCAGTCATTATTTCCTCAAATATTCTTTCTGTCCCTTTTCCATTCTATTCTCCTTCTGGGACACCAATAACGTGTATGTTTGTGTGCTTCACATTGTCATTCAATTCCCTGAGACCTTGTTTGATCTTTTTTTTTTTCTTTCATTTTTATCTTTCTCTTTTCCTGTCCTTGAAGTTCAGAGGCTTGGTCCTCCAAATCACCGATTCCGTGTTCCATCATTCAAGATCTACTGTTACATGCATATAAAGTATTTTTTTCTTTAGAATATTTTTATTATAAAAGTTGTGAACTTAAAAAACAATCATGCACATTCGTAGAATTCCCATACAACACCCCTTCATCAATACACCACACCGTGGTGGAATGTTTGTTACAGATTGTAAGGTAATATCATCAGACAATTATCACTATGATCCCTAGCATACATTTGGCATATTTTTTCCATATTCCCCTATTATTAACACTTTATATTTTTGGCATTGGTGGAAGAATATTACAGTATTGCTGTTAACTCTAGTCCATAGATTACATTAATTATATTTTTCCCATGCTTCTCCAAATTCCCACCACCCTGCAGTAGTGACATACATACGTTCTAGTTCACAGGAGCATATTCTTGCATTTTTACTATCAGGTATAATTCTCACCCACCTCTGGGTTCACTATATTATTCAGTCCCTGGATTATTCTCTAGCTTTCTTTCAATTGACATTTACATCCCTAGACTACCCTTTTCAGCCACAATCCCATTTATAAACCACCTGTTTGTGTTATCATCAACTCTATCCATTTCCACACGTTTACAATCAAGTTAATTAAAAGTTATACATACAATAAGCATCAGTAGTCCTTCTCAGCCCTCCTCTTATCTCCTAATAACCTGTACTCTAGGTTTTAACTCCAGGTGTTTATTCTTCGTATTTAGTTCATATTAGTGAAAATTTAGTTCAAATTGCAATATTTGTCCTTTTGTGTCTGGCTTACTTCACTTAGCATAATGTCTTCAAGATCCATCCATGTAATCCTAAGTGTCCTGATTTCATTTTTTCTTACTGCAGCATAGTATTCCATTGTATGTATATACCACATTTTGTTTATCGATTCATTGGTTGATGGACACTTGGGTTGTTTCCCTCTTTTGGCAATTGTGAATAACACCATTATGAACATCGGTGTGCAGATGTTTGTTCGTTTCACAGTTTTCAGTTCTTCTGGATATATTCCTAGTAGAGGAATTGCTGGATCATGTGGCAGTTCTATATTTAGCTTCCTGAGGAACCGCCAAACTGTCTTCCCCAGAGACTGTACCATTTTACAATTCCACCAACAATGAAGGAGTGTTTTATTTCTCCACATCCTCTCCACCACTTATTGTTTTCTGTTTTTTTAATAATGGCCATTCTATGTGGTGTAAGATAACTCATTGTCATTTTGGTTTCCATTTCCCTAAGAGCTAGTGATATGTAACATTTTTTTCATGTGCTTTTTAGCCATTTGTATTTCCTCTTTGGAGAAATGTCTTTAAATCCATTGCCCATTTTTAAAATTGGATTGCTTGCTCTTTATTGTTGAGTTGCGTGATCTTTTTATATAGAATGGAAATCAAACCCTTATCAGATATGTGGTTTCCAAATATTTTTCCCATTGAGTGGGCTGGCTTTTCACCTTCTTGATGAAGTCCTTTGAGTCACAAAAGTGATTAAGTTTGAGGAGGTCCCATTTATCCATGTTTCCTTTTATTGCTCGTGTTCTCGCTGTAAGGTTTAAGAATGCACCACCAACCACCAGGTCTTGAAGAATTTTCTTACATTTTCTTCTAGGAGCTCAATGGTTCTTGCTTTTATATTTAGGTCTCTCATCCATTTTGAGTTATTATTATTATTTTTTCAGGTTCCGGGAGCCAGGGATTGAACCCATGACCTCGTATGTGGGAAGCTGGCATCCAACCACTGAGCCACATTGGCTCCCCCTGAGTTGGCTTTTTAGTGCTTTTTTTGTTTTTTGTTTTGTTTTGTTTTGTAGGAGGCTCTGGGAACTGAACCTGGGACCTCCCATGTGGGAAGCAGGCACTTAATCGCTTGAGCCACATCTGCTCCCCAATTTTGAGTTAATTTTTGTATTATGTGTGAGATGGGGATCCTCCTCAGATTGCACATTACTAGTGTATAGAAACTTCACTGATTTTTGCATATTGATCTTGTATTCTGACACTGCTAAAATTATTTATTAGCTCTAGCGGCTTTGTTGTAGACTTTCTAAATATAGGGTCATATCATCTGTGAATATTGAAAGTTTTACTTCTTCCTTTCTGATTTGGATGCCTTTTCTTTCTTTTTCTTGCCTGATTGCTCTAGCTAGAACCTCTAGCACTACACTGAACAGGGGTGACAGTGGGATCCTTATCTTTTTTCCTGATTTCAATTGTAAAGCATTCAGCCTTTCCCCATTGAGTTCGGTGTTTGTTGGTTTTTCATATATGGCCTTTGTCATGTTGAAAAGTTTCAATTCCTATCTTTTGTAGTCTTTTTATCAAGAAAGGATGCTGTATTTTGTCCATTACCTTTTCTGTACCAATAGATAGGATCATGTGATTTTTCTTCTTTGATTTATTAATGTGTATTATGCTGATTGATTTTCTTGTGTTGAACCACTCTTGCATGCCTGGTATAAAACCCACTTGATCGTGATGAATAATTCTTTTAATGTGTTGTTGGATTTGATTAGCAAGTATTTTGTTGAAGATTTTTGCATCCGTATTTATTAGGGAACTGGGTCTCTAATTTTCTTTTTCTGTAACATCTTTATCTGGCTTTGGTATGTGGGTGATATTGGCTTCATGGAATGAGTGTGGTAGCATTTCTTTGTTCAGTTTTTTGGAAGAAGTTCAATAAGATTGGTATTAAATCTTCTTTGCATGCTTGGTAGAAATCACCTGTGAAACCATCTGGTCCTGGGATTTTCATTTCGGGGAGTTGTTTGATGACTGTTTCAATCTCTTTACTTGTGATTGGTTTGTTGAGGTTTTCTATTTCTTCTAGGGTCAGTGTAGGTTGTTTATATGTTCTTAGGAATTTTTCCATTTCATCTACATTGTCTAGTTTTTTGGCATACAGTTGTTCATAGTATCCTCTTTTTAAAGAGATTTATTTTATTTATTTATTTACCACCCCCACCCCCCTCGTTGTTTTGCACTCTCTCTCTACTCTCTGCTTTCAGTGTGTTCTTCTGTGTCTGCTTGTCTTCTTTTTAGGTGGCACCAGGAACCAATCCTAGGACCTTCTGGAGTGGGAGAGCGGCATTCAATCTCTTGTGCCACCTCAGCTCCCTGGTCTGCTGCATCCTTAATTGTCTCTCCTCTGTGTCTCTTTTTGTTGTGTCACCTTGCTGCACCAGCTGTCCATGCGGGCCAGCTCCCCTGTGCCGGCCAGCACTCTGTATGGGCCAGCACTCCGTATGAGCCAGCACTCCGTGTGGGCCAGCACACCGTGTGGGCTAGCTCACTGCACGGACCAGCTTACCTTTCACCAGGAGGCCCCAGGAATTGAACACTGGGCCTCCCATATGGTAGATGGGAACCCAATTGCTTGAGCCACATCCGTTTCCCCATAGTATCCTCTTATGACCTCTTTTATTTCTGTGAGGTCAGTAGTAATGTCCCCATTTTCATTTTTTATTTCATTTATTTGCATCTTTTTTTTTTTTTCTTTTTCAGTCTAGCTAAGGGTTTGTTGATTTTGTTCATCTTCTCGAAGAACCAACCTTTGGTTTTGTTTATTTTCCTTATAGTTTTTGTTGTTGTTGTTGTTCTTAATTCCATTTATTTCTGCTGTGATATTTGTTATTTAATTCAAACTGCAGTTTCCCAGAAAGGCTGAGGAAACACCAACCCCCTCTTATCCTGTGGGGTTGGAGGGATGGAGATGGAATCGAAGATGCTCAGCCAACCCGTTTTTGTGGGCTGACAGTACCTACAGTTGCCTAGAGAGGCCAAGGAAACACAGCTCCTCTCCTATCCTATTGGGGGCGGGAATGGAGCCCCAGGTGTCTAACTGTTCAGTCTGTGGTGGTGGACAGCACCTGCAGTTGCCTGGAGAGACTGGTGCAGGTCCCCTCAGCTTCTTCCCTGCCGGAGGTGGGGCTGGAGCCTAGGTTAGGGCTGCAGTCCGATCTGGGTGGAAAGAAGCCAGTCCCTATCGTCACTGTGATTTTCAATCTCCTGCTTCCCCTCATGCTGGGTGCAGAGGTAAAATGGCGGCTCCCAGCCTCTTTCCAACTTGGACAGCTTCAAACTTTAGTTGTACTTAGGATTATATTTCAGCTAGCCAGATTTACTAATCAGTAGCTGAAGTCCAGTGGCCAACTCGCTTTTCCTCCCCCATTTTTGGGAAATGGAGCTTCTAAGTACAGCCATGGAATAGCTTCCAAGGTGGCTTGCACCACCAGTGGAATATGGGCACTGGCTTCCACGGCGTGGAGTGCTTTACTCACAAATCTTCTCTGCAGATGAGCAGTCTCCTCCTTCCATTCTTTCAGGGATGTTCCAGGATGCTCTTCTGGTCTCCTGGGACCCCTAAACAAGTGCTTTAGATAGCTCCAGGTGATTACTAACTGCTTTGTAGGACGAGCTGACTCTTGGATCTCCTTTCTGTTCTGCCATCTTGCCCCTGCCTCCTGTAATGTATTTTTTATGAGGTACCAAGGATTGAACCCAGAACCTTGTACATGGGAAACAGGCGCTAAACCACTGAGCTACATCTCCTCCCCTCTATAATGTTGTTGCTGTTTTTTTCTAATATAGTTTTAAAATTTTTTAAAAATATGCTTAGATTTCATAAATGTTACATAAAAAGCATAGGGGATTCCCATATGCCCCACTCCCTACCCCTCCCACATTTTCCCACATCACTCATTTTTGTTATAATTGATGAACACACTTTGGAGCGTTGCCACTAAATGTGGATTATAGTTTACATTGTAGTTTGTACTCTCTCCCACACAATTTTTTAAGTTATGGCAAGATGTATAATGACCTGTATTAGTCATTGCAGTGTCATTCAGGACAATTCCTAAGTCCTGAAAATGCCCCCATATTATACTTGTTTTTCCCTCTCCCTCCTCTCAGAACCTCCAGTGGCCACTGCCTCCACGTCAATGTTACAAATTCTTCCATTGCTAGAATCACAATAAGTCTATAGTAGATTATCAGTAAGTTTACTGTAGTCCTTTGTTCATTCCCCAATCCTGAGGATTCTGAGATGGTGATGCCCACTCCACCTCTAATTGAGAGGAGGCTTAGATTCCCTGGGGCAGATGGATGGGACTCTCTTGCTTGCAAGAAACTCTCTCTGTTCCTTGGGATGGTCATTGTCCATCACTATCTCCTTGTTAGTTGTCCTGGGTGAGTCCAGTGACTTGGAGAGTAGGTGTTGCAACGTTGTTGAGATTCAGGGCCCACCTGGCACATGGAAAGCACAAAGATTTAATTCTCTTGGACATACACTTGTCAACTCTAGTACTAACTATAGGTTCAAATAGAAGGGGCAGAAGAGCCATGTGTAGGGAAACCACAGCTGAGTCCAACTCTGTCACATGGGGGAGCATAAATTCCAAAGTAGGGCCTACTGGCAAGGCACCAAATTCCTGAGCTGTCTGCCCTGCCTATAGTGTCTGGATATCTCCAGAGCCCTCAGGAGCCCTGCTATTTGAAGCAATATTTACTTTAGCAGTCAGTGAGATCCTGCTGAGATATGCATAAGCGTAACCTCTGGAATGACCTCTTGACTCTCTTTGAAGTCTCTTAGCCATATAAACTCATTTGTCTTTACCTTTTTCCCCTTTTGGTCAAGGTCTTTTCCCAGTTGTATTGCTAGTTGATGCTTGGTAGTAATACCTTGGTGCCAGAGAGGTTCATCCCTGGGAGTCATGTCCTACTCTGGGGGGAAAATAATACATTTATATGCTGAGTTTAGCTTAGAGAGAGTCCACCTTTGAGTAACAAGGAGGCTCTCAGAAGGTAACTCTAAGGCAACCTATAATATTAGGCTAAGTTTCTGTTTCAAAAGTAAAGGTTCATAAATACAATCATCAATATGAAGGGCCTGTCAGTGGACCATCCTCCTTTACTAGTCACTGCCCCTGTACTTGGGGGATTCTTGCTTTTCCATCAGAGAATGTGGCAGAGTGTCCCAGGGTGGGAATTCAATATTCTTTCAGTTTTTGTGTGAATCTCCACCCACTGTGACAGTGCCCCATGAACACTTGAACACATTTATATGCCTTACAGGTATGCCCCAGGTGAACCTCCTCCCATGCATCCCCCATCATTGACACCCCACACCAATTGTCCTCCCTGTCACAATTGTAACCCTTCTGTGATCCAAAACTTCTTCAAAAATGAAGCCAGCAAGGTAACCAAATAAAATTAATAAGAAACATTATGTATTTTTAATCTCATACATTTTATCTTTCCATAAGTTTTGTTTTTCTTTGCTGGCTTTCAAATTGCTCTTTATGCCCACCTTGTATCTTCTTAATATTCTTTATCTCTTTAGTCATATTTTCTTTCAACTCCTTGAATTGATTTAGGAGATGGGTGCCATTCCCAGTCACAGGGGTAGTAATTCACAATTTTCTTTTCACTTTCTTAGTCTCTTTGTTCCTTGCCCTCCTGGAGGATGCGCAACACTCTCCTCGTCTGCAGATCCCCAAAACTTCCTCAGACAGCTTTTTGCCCTTCTGCTATTGTTTTTGTGAGAGTTGAGCCTTACCTACCTACTGACACCTTCTTCCCAGAAGTCCTAGATTGTATTTTTATCTTTTTTTCATTTTACTCTTAAACTTTAAGCCTTGATTAAATTTTCCTGGTTTTTCCTACAATCATTGAGTATCTCTATATTCTTATAAATATAAGGTTTTAGAAGAGTTTTAGTATCAGTATTATCTTTTTAACAGCTTTATTGAGATCTAAGTCACGTCATATTATTCACCCACTTAAAGTATACAATTCAGGCTTTTTTTTTGGTTTTTGTTTTTAGGAAGTACTGGGGTTTGAACCTAGGACCTCATACATGGGAAACAGGCACACGACGACTGAGCTACACCTGTTCCACTTCAGTATTTTTTTAGTTTATTAATAGGGTTGTACAACCATCGTAACACTCTAATTTTAGAAAATTTTTGTCCCCTCAAAAGAAATTGCATACACATTGCCTATCACTTCTCATCCCCCCAAACTCCCAGCCCCACTCTCACCACCTACCCTAAGTAACTACTAATCTGCCTTTTCTTTCTTTAAATTTTCCTATTATGGAGGGAAGCAGATGTAGCTCAACCAATTGAGCTCCCACCTCCTGCATGGAAGGTCCTAGGTTCAGTTCTCAGTGCCTCCTAAAGAAGATGAGCAAGACAGTGAGCTAATGTGACAGGCTGTTGCAGCAAGCTGATGCAACAAGATGATGCAACAAGACAAACAAGGAGGAAAACATAATGAGAGACACATACTGAGAGACACAACAAAAGTAGGGAGGGGAGGTGGCTCAAGTGATGAGACCCCTCCCTTCTACCTGGGAGGTACTGGCTTTGGTTCCCGGTGCCTCCTAAAAAAAGGGAAGATGAGTACACAATGAACAGACACAGGAAATTGAAACAATGAGGGTGTGGGGAGAAATAAAATAAATGGTAAAAAAATTTTTTTTCCTATTATGGACATTTCATAGAAGTGACATCATAAAGTATGTGGTACTTTGTGTCTGTCTGCTTTCACCTAGCATAATATTTCCAGGTTTCATCCATGTTATTGTATGTATCAGTACTTTATTTGTTTTTATTTCCAAGCAGTAGTTCATTGTATGGCAAAACATTTGGTTTATCTGTTCATCAGTTGATGGACATTTGGGTTGTTTCCACTTTTTGACTATTAGGCATAATGGTATATGAACTTTGATGTACGTGATTTTGTGTGGATATGTGTTTTCATTTCTCTTGG
>PVKH010043364.1:0-10729 GCA_004027955.1 Chaetophractus vellerosus | reverse complement strand
CTTTGAAGGGCTAGTCCACTTCCTAGGCACTAAACCCAGTTCCTGTATTTCCAGCTCCCACCCTTCCTCCACATCATTATGCCAGGGCATCTCCTACCCTCCACTAATAAAGAGTGTCGGGTCCCCAGGTGACTAACTGCATTTCTGCATGTTGACCACCCAACCCTCTGCCTGCCAGGAGGAGAGGCATATGCATTGAACTTGCATATGGGTCTCTAAATAAGTCACAAGTCAAGTTCAATGTATATTTTGATGCCGGTTAGTAAGTAAAATATCTCATTTAGTCAAGTTAGTAGAAGTATCCTGTCTCCAGGTAGCTATAGTCATCAGACGACACCTGCCCTTCCCTGCCCATATCTATACCATATTAAAACACACACACCCACACATATGCACACACACTCACATGCACACACCTTTAACAACCAGCTGCCAAAGTGATACAAGTTATCTTAAACAGCATCTGAGCAGAGAATAAAGGACATCCCAAATATTTCAGTTTCCCTGTTTTTGGAGGAAAAAACTAGGGCAAGGAGAAAAAGCTAATGTTAAATACCTACAGTGTTTAAAGCAGTAAGGTTTATTCATGTATGAAAGAAGAAAGATATTTACAGATCTAAAAAGACTCAGAAAGTACATGTGGAAACACCACCAGCACCATCGCCTTGCCAAGTAACTATCCTCAGGAAAGTACTAAACCAAATGAAGACAATTGTTTAAAATGTAGAATAGGTAGTAATGTTTTTAAAGGCCTGGTAGTGAACATCAAAAATGAGCAAAATATGGAAATTTCTTAATACCTAATGTAAATACAAGGAAAATATAAATGCTATTAACAGCTCTTTTTAAAAAGTATGTCATGGGATACTGTACTTCCTGCATGATGTTTCTGTAAATCTACAATTTTTCTAAATAAATAAATAAATAAAAGGTATAAAGACATGTAAGTTAAAATAATAATGATTAAATTAGAAACACAGATAAAAGGGAATGAATAAAGATAATATAAGGGTACATAAAAGTACACTACATGCCCTACCCTGCAACAGGGGCATGCTGATAAAATTTTGTATTTTGAAGGCAATTAGAAATAAGTTTTAGAAAAAGTTAAATTTACATATGTGCTTAATAAACCTAAGTGTATCCAATAGTAAAAGCACAATGTGTACTATACCAAATCACCAGACCAGGGGCCAGCAAACTTTTTCTGTGGAGGCCCAGATAGTAGATATTTTAGGCTCCATGGCCCACTTACACTTTCTGACATGCCATCTTGGTTTTATTTTGTTTTGTCTTTAGCTACTCTTGGCTTGTGCACTGTACAAAAACAAACGGTAGGCTAGACTTGGTCCAGTAGCCATAGGTTGTCAAAGCCTGCACCAGAGTGAAAAAAGGAAGGGAAGTAGGGTGAAAGAAAAATATAAGAACCAGTATAGGAAATAGAAAGCATTACATGGAGATGATGAAAGCCAGACAAAACAGAGCAGTACTGAGATTTGGTATAAATGGACTCAGCTTCTCTATTAAAAGACATTGGTAGATTGAGTCAAATATTAAGTGTATCTAAATATTTCCCATAAGACACAATCTTAAATAATTAGACTCGAAAAAGGTTAAATGTGAAAGAAAGTGCAGATTTAATAGGCAAATGTCAATGGAAAAAATGCAGGTGTACCAATATCCATATCAAAGTAGAATTCAAATACAAGGCAAGAAATAGTACAAAGAACGTCATTTTACATTGACAAAAGGTACAATTCACAAGGACATCCTAACTGTCATGACCTTTTCTACAAGTAACACTGCATTGAAATATATACTAAAGCAAACCCTTAGAAATTAAGAAATCGACAAAAACATAATAATAAGAGAATTTAACACTGACACATCAGAGAAAGAAAATTTAAATAAAAATAAGGTGGCCCTGAATAATGTAATTAATAACTTTGATTGAAAAGACATAAATCAAACCTTTTTCTCTATAGCACAGGCACCTCTTTTTCCTGCCCTTTGAATATTTTTAAATGATGGTTTAAAACAAAAAGGACCACAAAAGAACCTCACCAAATAATTTTTAGTGTTTTATCAACTGTATTATCTGACCATGAGACTAAAGGCTAAACAATATTTAACCACTAGTAAATTTAAATGGAGCAGAGAAAAAATTGATTTTATAAATGAATTTACAAATCTACCATAACCGTGATACCAAAATCTGACAAAAATTGCAAAACTATAAACCAATATCACACGGTATGCATGAATATAAAAATCCAAAAGGAAGAAGTGAAAAACCAAATCCTATCATATATGAAAAAAATAATACACTATGACCAAGTAAACTTCATTCCAGCAATACAGAATATTTCAATTACTATATTTAATCCAAGGAGAAACATATTTTAAATTAAAATCCTACACATACATTAATAAAGACTAAAAGATATCTGGTTAAAATATCCATTCTTGATTTAAATTCTTAGTAAAATAATATAATTATCATTATTTGAAAGTGATTATCTACCTAGGAAAGCCAAGATAATCAACAGTAAAATTATTATAACGAATACTCAGATTCAATAAGATATCTGGTATAAAAGTAAATGAATAAAGTCATGACTTTCTCATATACCACCACCAACCAATGGGAAAACATAAAGCTGTATACACACACACACACACACATATATAAATATATACATATGCATACATCCATATAGACCCACTACATAGCGAGGGAGGGGTAGTCAGATATATATAAATAGAGGTATCCTGGTAAATATTTAACAATAGGCTGTCTGGGAAAAGGAATCCTCATTTGTAGCAATTGCTGATGTCATGCTTTAAACCCTTCCACCATAACTGATTTAGCTACCAATGTGGTGTCACTGAACGCAGAGTTGGAAATAGGTGGGCAATAGCACCCCACTATCTAGTAGTCCCACCATAGAGATATATAATTAAAAATAAATAACCCGAAGAGCCTGGATAACAAAAAAATGTAGGAAAATAATTCGGAAGTGATGAGCTCTGAGTATTTATTATGTTTTCTTTTAATATAATTTACTTTGTTGTAAGTGTATATAATTTTACATTTAACAACCATCTCATAAAAGTTCTGAAAATTTAATAATCAGCTCTTGGGAGCAGGTACAGGCTGGCTCCAGCATACCACAGTTTTAAAAAAAACAATAATTGCAACCAGAAAAGATTCAGTACTTGTAAGGATATTACTAAACTTAGCTGAAAGCCATAAAATAAAACTTCAACAAAGAGAAGAGCATCATGCTCATAGATGAGAGAACTTCATATGGTAAAAATAGTAATGTGATATAGATGTTGATCAAAATAATTACACCAATTTAATTTTCTTTGGAGGCAATGGGTGGGCTTAGCAAAGTGATTTTAAATTTCATTCATAAAAACCAAATACCCAGGAAAATTCTATGGTCAAAAGCATTCAGAGAACACTTACTCTTAAAGCTCTTGTATTAGATGAGTGTGAAAGTAAGCAGCAGGGAAGACAGCGTCTCTGGTCTCAGTCCCGGGGTAGACAGAGAGCAGACAGGTCCTTCTAATTCCATGTGGCAAGCACTATGACAGAAATCGCCAAGAGGACTTGGGAGAGCTGAGGGGTCTGGGAATGCCAACGCTGAATAGACAGGTTTGCCTTTTCAGATCTTTTGAAGCTTTCATCAAATTCCCTGCCAAAGGGCATATGGGAATCCCCTATATTTTTATATAAATTTATGTAATCTAAGTATCTTTAAAAAAATTTTTAAGTATATTTTAAAAAAAAATTCCCTGCTAGAAAGCTTGTACCAATTCACATTCCCACCACCTATGTGTGCAAATGCCTGTTTTCCAACATGCTTGCCAATTCTGGGTATTATGCTGGTTTTATTTTATCTTGCCTCGTTTGACAGGTGAAAAGGGTACCTTATCTTAGGTAGCATGCCTGAGGACTGATGAGGCTGTTTAGAATATACCATGTGCTTCTTGGCCATTTCTACTTTTCTGGACAGTCACCTCTCTCCGCGCCCTCTCAGGTCCTTGAGCTGTCTCATTGTAGCGCCCAGTGTGCCGTCTCACAAGCTCTCACGGCCCTGTGGATGTCCATTTCCTCCACTCTCCTGCAAGTCAGGAACAGGTCCTGGGTCTGTTTTGCCCCTGTATCTATTCAGGTGTTCAGAGTCCAGACAGGATGACAGGCTCTTAGCCAAGCACTGCCCAACTGAGAGGAGGACCTCTGAGAACATTTGCCAAATAAAAGCAACAACAGATTTTGGGGCACCTTCACTTGGTTGCCAGCAGCCACTGTATCTGAACCACAGAGAAATGGTGCTGCCTTCCCAGCAGCACAGACTTCTGCCACCATTATTATCAGCAACCAGGGACAAACAAGGAGAAAAAAATAAAGCGAGGCTGCCGTTCATTCCATTGTATGTGATCATGAGGCCAAGAAAAGTTTGTAAAATTAAAGAATTTTCCCCAGAAAATACATTTTGCTTAAGAGACCGTTCCAACATACCTGTGCAACTGTCAGAGAAAATTAGACTCTCCGCAAATAGCAGTCCCTTCAATTTCTACTTTATGTCTAAAGAGTTCTCCTGTTTTAACTTCCATCTGTTGTGTCTTTATAACACCTTTTAAGAGAGCCAGTCAGCCTGGCATTATCTGCTCATCAAACACTGGAAATGCACTGCAGGGTGGTGATAGGGCACTACAGCCAACAAGGAGTTTAACACGTTTGACGGTGATAGAAGGACAAATACTTATGGGCATCCTGAGAGCAGGGGCTGCCCCATCCACCCGGTGTCTCTACTGGGCCACCATTATCTCTATTTCACAAAGGAGGAAGCTGAGGCTCCAAAAGCTTGTGGACATCCGCCAAGTTCTCGCAGCCAGTGCAGCCCACATCCATCCGACTGCCCGCCACGGGCCTTATGCCCCCTGACCTCTGGACCTGCCCTGTGGCGACCCACCTCGGTCTCTGCTCTAAGTTGCAGGCTACCCATCAAGCCCTTCGAGAGAAATGAGTGTTATTGAGAACATTCAACTGTGCCCATGTGAAACCCAGAGACACACAGAGTTTGCCTGAAAATGACTGATAGGATGGAAACTGACAAGTCATCATCGGCTTCTGGCACCGTCGACGACTGGTTAACATGAGTACCGTGTTGATGCCGGCTGGATGGAAGATGTCACTTGTCGTTAATGGAGTGTCACACGTGCACGTGCCTAAAGGAAAATGCTCCTTGGGTTGTTGTTGTTGTTCTCAATTTTCCCATCACTTCACAGCCATAAAAAAAGAAAAAGACTCAGCAGAAGGGATGATTCTGCCTTGGGGTGGAATGGGAAGGAGTCCTTCGGATTTATTTCCTACTTTCTTTGCTGGAACAACAAAAAACCAGGCCATGCTGGTACTAGAGAGGAGATGTCGACTGGGTTCTAGGAGCAGACAACTGCCCCCGGTTCCAGAATAGGGATTCCGAATCCAGAAGTCACAGGAGGTGTTCAGGGTGCAGCCAGGACCACGGGCTCTCAGCCAGGCTAGGCTCACGTCTGCCTAATGATGATCTGAAAATGCATTTACAACTAACAATAGATATTTATTGAATTTCAGTATGGACTACGAAATGCACTGAATAAACACTTCACCTCCATTTAAGCAGCACAATCACCCTATGATCAGGTCCACAAACCCTGAATTAAAAATTCTGCATTCTCAAAATCTTTGAAAAAACGAAAGTGTTTTCCTAAGTGAGATGCAGACTTCTTTGGTGTTAAGACTTGAGTTAAGCTTATGGGGAGCTATTTGTAGCTTTTATGCCTCCTTTTAAATTTTCTTTAGTATACCTTTTGCTGCAAAAACATCAACATGTTTGATTTCAAGGTGGCTCCAGGCCCTGCCGGAAGTGTTATTTATTATATAGTATAGGTACCATATTGCTTCCCCTTTCCCTCCCAAAAAAATCTGAATTCTGAAACGCATTTGACCCCCAGGACCGGAGCTAAGGGTTTGAGAATTTCTTCAATCCATTTCAGGGATGGGAAAACTGAGGCATAAAGAGGTTAAGGAATCTTCCTGAGGTTTCACAGCACAAAAGCATCAGATCCAGGACTTGGGTCAATCAGTGTGCTCAGCAGCCTTCTACCTACGCCATGCCCCTGGCACCTGTCTCAGTCCCCTGCTTTTTCTCGGGCAGGAAGTCAGGATTTACCTTCTTAGACAGCTGAGGTCTGCAGTGTTTCCCAGAGTTTCCAGAGCAAAATTAAAGAGCTTTATTAAAACAATCCTTGGGATATAGACCCATGTTTCAAATCTAAAGCCAACACAATGGCAGCATCAGTCAGTCCTAGTTAGGTAACTACCCATCAAGGATTCGGATCTGGACTTAAGTGTACGTGCTGCTGAGAAGCAAAGAAAGGCAGCCTTCAATTTGCTGGTGATCAGTCAGCAACAAATTAATCACATTTTCTCACAAGACAGCAGTTAAGAAAGACCCTAGAGCCTCACAGATTGTGTTTGAATCTTGGTTCAGCCACTTACTAGCTATATGACCTTGGACAAGTTGCTTAATCTCTCTGTGCCTCAGTTTCTTCCTCTGAAAATTGGGGATAATAATAGTAGCTACTTCAAGAGTTGCCATGAGAATTAAATGAGTCTGCCTTTAGAGCATTATAATATAGCAAAACCTATATATAAGTCTTTGCTTCACAAATACATACACACGTACTTTGCTTCACATTTTAACTTCTCTGAAATTGGGATCTTTCTTGCCATTGATGTGTACTTTTAAAATAATATTATTTTGTTGTTCCCAGAAAACTGCGATTTAACCAATGATACATCTTTTATCTGGACCTCATCTTAGAATCGAGGGAATATGGTAAATAATACGTTAGGAAGAACGCATTTTTCCCATGGTCTCAAGAGATGAAACTGAGACAGAGCGAGTTCTAGATTCAACCTGTGCTTGCCACGTGTCCCCATGTGGAGCTCACACTCTCCTGTTCACACGCAAAAGTATTCAAAGGTCAAACACCAAGTAGAATAATGTTCCCATTCCAAGGGAAGAATGATGCACAATTTTTATCTTTATCTGCATTTCAAAACCCTAACAACAAATGGCCAGAGTCAACACTTTTGATTTTTCCTAATTAGATTTACTCTGTGCCTCTGTCACTTTTAGGAGAAAGGCAAAGATTTTAACCTTCATAATTAGTAGCAATGCAAGTCAGAAAGCATTGCAGAGAAGCGTCAAAAGTGTGGAGTCTGACTGTCACATCTGAGTGTTGACAGAGGAGTTTTCAAGTCTTCAGAGAAGTAAGTCCCTACCCCCTGGGAAAACTAGTCTCTAAACTAGAAGTTTCCTTAAACCATATACCTGAGAAAAAGTATTAAAGCACATTTACCCATAAAGGTAAAGAAATGAAACTGCAAGAATAAATAAATCATAAATCAGATGCCTCTCTCCTGCTTAACACCCTCCAATGGCTTCCTACTATAAATAAACTACAATGCCCAGTCATGGCTTTGTGGGCCTGGTGTGTTCTGTCTCTTGCTCACTCTCCCAGCTATTTTTAATTCTGTGCTCCCTTTCACAAACTATGCTCCAACTCTATTCAGACTTTTTTTCTTTTTCCCAAGTATATCAAGCATATTCCTGCCTCGGGTTCTTTGCACTTGATATTCCTCCCGCCTGAGAAGACCACCCTCTTCCCCAGGGCTAGCACGTTCAGTTGTGCAGGATGCTCACTGCACAAGGTCAGCCAGAGGAAAGGGCACCTTTTTCTAATTCATACAAAGAAACCAAATGGGCCCACAGCAGTCCCACATTCCCATGATTCATTCATTTTTAGAAAAAATAATCACTGAGTACCTACCATGAGCCAGGCACTGTTCTAGACATTGGGGTTTTAGCCTTGAACAAGACAGACAAGGCCTTTGGCCTTTGAAACCCCTCATACTAGTGAGCTGAGACAGACAATAAGCAATTCAACAACTAATGAATACATTGTTAAATAAGCCAAAACACCAGAAAGGAAGCAGAGCGTGCAAAAAATTTAACTCGGTTTTATGTGATAGTGGATGGATGGCTACATTAGATCTGGTAGTCAAGGAAGGCCTCCTGGAGATGGTAATATGTGAGATCTAAATGACAACAAGAGACATCAATGCAAAGAATTTGTATGGGTTGGAGGAAGGAGGCAGGGCGTTACATGCAGAGGGAACAGACCTTGCAAGGGACCCAAGATGTGAACAAGCTCGATATATTCTGGAAACAAAGTCTGTGATATGACTGGAAAGTAGTGATCAAAGAGGGGAATGGAGTGAGATGAAACTAGACAGGTGGAAAGAGGCCAGATGACATGGGACTCTGAATAATAATTAAGACCTTGGATTTTATTCCAACCACTGGGGATCTTAAGCAGTATGGTGGTTTGGAATTGCAGGTACCCCAGAAAATCATGTTCTTAAAGCTAATCCATTCCTGTGGGAGTGAACCCATTGTTAGTAGGATCTTTTATTAGGCTACTTCAGTTAAGCTGTGACCCACTTCATCCAGGATGGGTCTTAATCTTCTTACTGGAGTCCTTTATAAATGGAATGAAAGAGAAAGCTCCATGGAAGCAAGGAGCTGAAATCAAGAAAGCCTGAAAGAGAAGGCAGAGACCATCAGACACCGCCACGTGCCTTGCCATGTGGCAGAGAAGCCAAGGATCACCGGCAGTCAGTCTTCAGGAAGAAAACATCATCTTGATGATGCCTTGATTTGAACATTTTCCCAGACTCAAACTTGAAGCAAATAAATTCCCATGGTTCAAACCGACCCCTTTCATGGTATCTGCTTTGAGCATCCTAGGAAACTAAAACAAGCAGGAGGTGACGTGATCTGATGTATATTTTGTAAAGGTCACTCTAACTCCCTGTCTAAAAGAACTCCCTGCCATGGTGGAGAGGACCTACACCCACATGGTCAAATGCAGTCGCCATCGGGCACCTGAGGCTACTGAGCGCTTGAAATGTGACTGGTATGAAAAAGAATCGGAATATTTTATTTTATTTTATTTTATTTTATTTTATTTTATTTTATGCAAATGGGTTTGAATTTAAACAGCCACATGTGGCTAGTGACTAGGCTATCGCTCAGTACAACTTAACTGCTGGGTCGGGAGCAAGCACGAGCTGGGGAGCACGGAGGCAGGGAGATTAGTCAGGAGGTTATTAGAGTGGCCCAGGGGAAAGACGATGGCAGGGCAAGTAGAGGTGGAGAGAAGCAGGCCGCTGGGAATATCCTTCAGAGCTGGCACCCACAGGGCGGAGCCAGGAGGGACAGGAAGGGGGAGGGAAAGTCAAGAACTGGTAATAAAGCCTAGATTTTTGTCTTGAGTGACTGAGTGGATGGTGGCACCTCAGGAAGAACCAGGTTTGGAAGAGAAAGGAAAATTTTGACCAAAAATAATAGAAGCTCCTCCCCAAGTCTAAATGTGACAAGCCCATACCTGTCATTTGGGCCTCAGAGGGACTGTCTTAAAATCCTGCCCCCCATCGCTCTCTTCACAGTGACCCGCTGTTTTCTTCCCAGCATTCATTACCTACACTTATTATCTGCAGTTATTTGATGGGGAATGCATTGCCTCCCTCCCCTCCAAACTGTAAACTCTCTTCCTACAGAGACATCATCCCCTGTTGCCACAAAGTCCCTGGGCTGGTGCCTGGCACGTAGCAGGTACCTAAATACATGTTGAATTAATTAAACAGGGATAAATATCTTCATCTTGCCAAAACCATGGCCACAGCCTTGAAAGGTAGGTTTCTAGTCTGAATTTAGTACATCATAAAATAGCGGAGAACAAAGTGTGCTCACACACCTGCCCCAGGTATAACTGGATAAATTCTGTTTGCGCTTCTTTACTAGTCCCCCATTGATACAGAAAACTGAGTATAATTTCCAGGTAATGAGCCGCTTAATCTGACAGGTGCTAAAGTGAGATGCTAATCAGGGCGGTGGTTCCCAGTGCTGCAATCCCATTTCTTTCCAAGAGTGTTTGGAGAGAGAGCTAAGGGTGTGTAAAATGAAAACCGGGTAAATCTTTGCTGCCGTTTTTAAAGTTCACCGCGTCATTGACTGTTATCTGTGGTGAGTTTGGAGCACCAGGTCACCACTGCCCACCAACTGTGGACTCTTCCCCAGCTAAACAGGTATTACCCGGTGCAGCAAAACGGGGAGGTTTGCAATTAAACAGACGTTGATTTGAATTCAGTTGTGTGATGTTGAGACACACAGCCCCTCTGTCCACGACCTCCTGACACCCCCACCCCCGCCACCCTGCCCTGCACGCATCAGGTTACCCTGCTCTCCCTGCCAACCAAAACCTCAAAAACGTTCTCACCCACCATAGCCAAGCCGTATCACCCCAAAGTCTTTGAGCCCCAAAGCAGGACTTTACCTTGGCTCGCTTCAAAATGGAGTGGCATGCAACATTGCCGTTATTTCCCGCGTTTTCCTCTCCTCTCAGACTTAATTCTCTCCATAAATGCACCACACCCCAACACATGCACACACACAAACTCACACGCAATTCCACACCAGCAGACACACGCGGCGCTCTCTGCAGCTTCTCTCACCCTACACTGACTCACAGCCGTGCGAACACATTTCCCTTTCCTCTTCACAGGCTCCCAAAATGAGATCGTCTCTGCTAAAAGCAATTGTAAGTG
>PVKH010043363.1:0-10716 GCA_004027955.1 Chaetophractus vellerosus | reverse complement strand
AAAAAAAAAAAAAAGAAAGAAAAAGTCTTTTATGCATTTGTTGCCGTGTTCAGTAGCAGCCTTTTTGATCAAGTTTATTTTATACACTGAGCTGAGTCTGACAGCGAGAGGTGCTTAGTTTGTTGCTGAAAGGGGAGAGGAGTGGTATATAAATAATGAGAACTCAGAGAAACTTGTGCTGTTAACAGCTGTGCTCCAGTAAAGCAGAGTTTATTGTGTCATTGCCTCTGGGTGTGTTTTCCTGAGAAGGCCAGAAATAAAACACTGGTACATGTGTTTTCTTTTTTTCCCAGGAGGATGGTAACTCTCTCATTAATACTAAAGGCAGGTTTAAAGATTCCCTAATTGATAGTTGCTTTGCCTTATGATTTATTTGGTATGAAGAATGCTGCCTGTTCTCTTTTGGAGCTTAGCTCTGAACTGAAAGGAAAGGCCTGGCCTGCCTTGGTCTCCTGTGGGCTGTGGGATGCAGGGTGAGTCACAGCCTCTCTGGCCTCTGTTTTCCTCCTCTGAAAATCATCTTATGGTCCCATTTGGCATTTAGATTTTGTTTCTTTTCAATTATGATTTAGCATTCTGTCCCCTTTGCCCCATTCCATACTTTCTTAGATGCAAAACATGTTTTCATTTCTAGATGGTACTTTATTATGTGTCTGTCATTAACATGCTGAAATGTATTCTGTAGGAGGTTGTATGCAAAGTCTCCACTGGGTTGGAGAGAGGGAGGATTACAAAGGGCTGCAAACTGTAGGTCCCCAAGCAGAATCTAACCTGCATACACACTTGTTTGGCCAGCACATTGTTTTATAAAGTGTCAAATTTGCATGCCCTGAAGTGCCATGAATGTCTCCAGTTTGCCACGGATTCCACCACTACCCATGACCATACACCTGGCCACTTCACCCCTTTTTATTACCTGTCTGGCTCCTGAGGACACATGAATTTACAAGCTCTGGTGTACACCAGGTTGAAGTTCACATCTTCTCGGGGTTTAAGTAGCTTTCATATAATTTTCATGTGTCATGAAATGCTATTCTTCTTTTGATTTTTTCCAACCATTTAGTTAAAGAAACAATTTTAGGAATAGTAGAAACCATTCTTAGCTCATGGACAGGTGGCAGGAGACAGTGGGCCAGATTTGGCCTATGGGCCAGAGTTTGCTATCCAGATGTGGCTCATTGACCAAAAGTGCCTAATGCCTTTCCAAAGGATCCCAGGAGAACCAAGATGATCCTGCGGCTTTTACACTAGCAGCTCATGTCCGAGCACCTCTTTTTTAAGTTCTTGTCTGAGTCTTAACAAAGGCTGCTGTTAGTGCTGGTTTGCTGTCTTCTTTCTGTGAAACGCCTCAGGGGTAGAGATGCGAGGTCATTGGCAACATCCGGATTAGAAGCAATGGGAACCATCACAGAATGACCACTATGAGGAGTGGTCAAGAGAGTGTAGCCATAAACTAAATTGAAAGCTAATTCAGTGGGGGTGGCTCCTGATTTCACCAGAAATGTATGTAGATCATAAGCATATATGCTTAGTAGTTCTGCACATACAGCTCATTCAGGCTTCATGACAGTTTTCCACTGCCTAGCACTTCTAGGGAGCCATCCTCTTAAAACAGAGGGAATGCCAGATTTATTTTCCAGTCCTAGCACACAGCAGAGTGTTCTCCTGATCCCTTTTTCCCACAATGGACACAGATCCACTCAGATAAATTGACCACCTCCTCTTGTGACTCACTTGAAAGAAACAAGCACATGTGCCAGTGAGTAAGCCAAACCATATAATCGCTCCTCCAAGAAAACCTGTCCTAACAAGCCCTGAGAAACTGAACTTTTCTTTTTCATGCATATCAGTAAATGCACATCAGTAAAGCAGTGGAGAGAGGGCTCCAAAAAGGAAAGGGCAAAGGCTTTTTTTTTTTTTTAATGGCTTATCACTGTATGAATTCCATAACGTATTTAGAAGAACATTTCCTCCATAGGCACTCCATTGAGTTGGAGAGGAATTGACTGCCATCTAATTTTGGAATGGTCCAGAAGTCTTCCCCAGTAATCTGGTAACTTCTAAGCAGGTTTTGGTCAATATGAGTGGACCTGGAGGATTAACTAACCCAGTCTAAGTTTTTAAAGTTTGGGCATTTGCTTGGTAGCATGCGTAGCACAAAAGCCATACACGACATTGCCCTTGCCTTAGGAAGCTTAGCCTTGTTGGGTTGTGACAACGTGTATTTCACCTTTTGTTCAAAGGTCTGCCGAACTGAATAAAAATGCTGTTTGATCCAATAGTTGCAAAAAAAATGTAGTTTTCAGCTCTGTGTCATTGTTGAGATTTTTGAGATGTAAAGTTTGAAGCTCTTTTTTTTTCTTTTTGGCCTCCCTTGCAGTTGACTTTTAATATTTCCATATGTCATTAACCTTAGCTCTCTCATCCACCTTGAGTCAGGCTCAGTTTGTTATTGCTCTTTGCTGCTGTAGCTTTTCAGCCCAGAGCACAATGATAGTTCATAAATAGACTTGCATATAGCAAATCAGCTGCTACAGATTAGTCTTGTCCATGTTGGGTTTCCCACAAGAACAAGAAGGTTGTACAGGGCATTTGTTTGGAAGAGTCTATGTTGTTATTTCTACATCTTTTTGGCACAGGATAGGAGAATCTGAGGAATAAAGAAAGAATAATTTTTGGATGACTCATATGCACCACACTGGACAGCTCCCAGCCTCTGCAAGTCTCTGGGCTCCAGGGAGGTAGGACAGGAATGAGAAAATATTCACTCCTCACACTTACCAAAGGAACATCTGGAGAATTCTATGGAAAGGAGGCATCCCTGTGCCCTTTGTTTAGGAGGCAGCTGCTTTTGGCTATGCTTGGAAAGGTGTGCGGAATAGAGAGGAAGGCTCTGGGAGCAGAGGGTGGCAGGCACTCACAGGAGGGGAAAACAAGACTACACTCATCTTTAAAAGCACATTCTGCCTTTCTGCATGTGCGTGTCCTCCCCAGATGTGGGTGCAGGCTCACAGTGCTGGTGCTGACCTGACACAAAGACAATAGAGTGAATCCAAGGAAAGCAATCAGAATAAGGGACATTTGGAAGTAGTGCCAAGTCCTCATGACCCATAAGACACAGGACAGCTGAGTCGCCGAGAGCGTGGGTCCTGGGGTCCGTTCATGGCTTCACCACTTTGTAGCTGTGTGACCTTGAGCAAGTAATTATCGAGTCCCCCAAGCCTCTGTTTCCTCATCTGCAAAATGGGACCACCTCATGGGGTGTCCTATGAGAATTCAATGAGATAACACAGGTTATTATTTTATAATAATGTGATGATTTTATGAGAAATATGGTACATACTCAGATTGGTTGATCTGGAGAAGATTAGAGAAAAAGACATAATAGCTGTCTTCAGATATTTAAAGGAGTGGTATGTGGCAGAGAGAATCAGCTCCTGTTTAGTGTTAAGACAATGTGACTTAAAATCTGACTTCACAGCAAGGCCCATTTCACATTGTTAAGAGTGTTTGTGATAGAGATGCTCGAGAACAAACCAGTGCCTTGTCAGGTTCAGGGCTCCCTGTCCTTATGCTCAGACAGAGGCTGGGTGGCTACAGCCCTCAGGAGCTCAAGGGAAAAGCCTGCTCCTCGTGCCAGGCTTGCAGGAATGGGTGCTTCAGCTCTCCTCCATTCCTAAGATGTCTGGAACAGCAAAGGCTGTTTTTGTTTGTTTGTTTTTACTTTTATTGTGGTACTATAAATAAAACATAAAATTTCCCACTTTTAACCACTTTCAAGCAAACAATTCAATGGCATTAATTTACATTAACAAAACGATGTAGTGCTACTGCCACCACATCCATTACCAAAACTTTATCCTCACCCCAGGAACTCAGCACTCCCCATCCCCTCCTCCCCCTGCCCCTGGGAACCTCTAACCTACTTTCTGTCTCTATGAATTTGACTATCCTCATTATTTCATCCAGGGGCCAAGTTTTTTGACTGCTCTGAGAGAACTCATGGAACCAACCACCACTTAGAATCAAACCAGAAAAAATAACAGCCGAGGAGGGATCCATCGGGTACAAAATAGCAAGCTCGTTTGCTTAGAGAAGATTATTCTCAGCACATGTCGTCGTAGGCAGTGGATTTGTCTTTTGAGTCATAGGGGGATTGGTGGTTAAGAGCAGCCTTGGGGCTTTTTCTTTTAAGCACCCTCTAAACCGTATCCTGCCTTGATTCCCATCTCTTAGGTGAACGGCCCTTTCCCTGCACGTGGCCAGACTGCCTTAAAAAGTTCTCGCGCTCAGACGAGCTGACCCGCCACTACAGGACCCACACCGGGGAGAAGCAGTTCCGCTGCCCGCTGTGTGAGAAGCGCTTCATGCGGAGCGACCACCTAACCAAGCACGCGCGGCGCCACACCGAGTTCCACCCCAGCATGATCAAGCGATCGAAAAAGGCGCTGGCCAACCCCTTGTGAGGTGCTACCCACGGATGTCAGGGAGGGATGGACCCCGCAAAGACAAAACTACTCCCAGGAAACAGTCAGACACACGGAAACTAAGCCCCAGAGGAGGCGCACTTACAGCACAGGAAGTTACTGCTCTTTGGTCAATATTCTGATTTTCCTCTCCCTGCATTGTTTTTAAAAGCACATTGTAGCCTAAGATCAAAGTCAACACTTGGTCCCCTTGCAGAGGCAACTATCCAAACCGGTCTCTGACTGTTGGAGGGAAGGCAAATGCTTTTTTTTTTTTCCCCTTTATTTTTCCGGGGGCGGGCGGGGAGTGGGGGGAGGGGGTTAAGGCCAAGGCTGGGTAGAATTTTAAAGATTCAACACTGGTGTACATATGTCTGACTGGGTGAGTTGACCTGTGGTCTCACACAGTGATTCTGGGCCCTTTATGCTTGCTGTTTCTCAGAACTTTTTCTTACCTATTGATGTAATAACAAGTGTGCTTCAGTTTCCTTAGCAAAAACCACTCTTGAATCAATCACCTTAACTTTTGAGATGAAAATGCCATAGCACAGCTGTCTTTATGCAAGCAAGAGCACATCTACTCCAGCATGATCTGTCATCTAAAGACATGAAAACAAAGTTACTTATAGTCAATGGGTATGCAGAGTCTGAATTTATACTAATCAAGACAAACCTTTGAAAGGTTACACTAAGTACAGAACTTTTAAACCTTGCTTTGTATGAATTGTACTTTTTGAACATAAGCTGCACTTTTATTTTCTAATGCAGAGGATGAATAAGTTAAATACATGCTTTAAGGATAAAAGCAGACATTCTGTTTGGCCACCACGTTATAATCTTATTTTATAGTATACACATTTCCCTAAGAAATCGTGGCAGAGATGTGAGGGCAGAATACATGTAGCAGATACCGAAGGAGAAGGAGGGTAGTGTTTTTTTAAAAAAGAGAACAAACAATTTTAACTCTATTAACTTTTCCAAATTTTCCTGTCCTTTAGTTAATATCATCTTATTGTACAGTAATGCCAATAGGGGACAGGGTTTTTACTCCTTTGGGTTTTATTTGAATGGGTGCAGAATAGGAATGAGCTCTGGAAACAGCTTTTTTTTTTTTTTTTTTTTTTTTTTTTTAAGGAAAAGTTTGTTGGTCTCCTTCCCATGTTCCTACAAAACTCCCACTAACAAGTACAAGAGTTTTAGGTAAAAGGAAAAGGAAGCCGAAATGTAAAAAGAAAATTGTACCCTTGTAAGTAGTGAATGCCAGCGGAAAAGACCCCAGTGATTTCAGAGGAGACTCTGCATAAAAGTCCCTTTTGGAGAATGTAGGCAAATGGAATACGGACGAATGAAAAACACGTCACCGTGTTTCTTACATCAGAGGCTCACCACTATTATATCTTGTATCTAGGTGTCTACAATGGCCTGAACCACTGCATCCATAATTACGCCATTTACCTGAAAACTTAATTTTGGCCTTTATGCGGCCAGAAAAATGAACTGAGTTTTCAGAGTTAAGAAGAAACCTCAAGTGAGGGGAGTCAGCAGTGATCATGGGGGAAATGTTTACATGTTTTTCCTTCAGAAATAATGCTGTCTGACAGTTTTATCTATTTAAAACAGGAAGCTATGGTGCACTCTAGTTTATACATGTGCTATAAAATGTATCGTGTAAATTTAGGGCACCCACCTAACAAGTGAACTCATTATTTCACCTGACAAATGCTCGTTTCCAGTTCAGATGCAGTGTGGGCTCATGGAGCAGGCACGGGCGCGGGTCCCAGCTGACTCTCCAACTTCCAGTACAACAGCCATCACTAGCACGGTATTTTATTTTTTAAACCAACATAGTTGTATTAGTGGTTCTATAAAGAGGGCTGCTTTTAACATTAGGGACTGGGAGCAGTCCATGGGATAAAAAGGAAAGTGTTTTCTCATGGGAAAACATGTCAGGAAAATAAAGAACACTTTCTACCTCTGTTTCAGATTTTTGAAACGCTTATTTTAAACCAAATTTTAATTTCTGTGTCCAAAATAAGTTTTAAGGACATCTGTTCTTCCATACGAGATAGGTGAGCTGCCTATTTCTTCCTGAACTCATGGGATGATTCTGCTTAGGAGAACCCTGCACTCTGCCTTTAATGAGAAAGAGTTTGGGGTTGCCTAGCAACTCGCTAGCTTGGAAAAACTCATCTTTCCCTCACAGAAATGAAGAAAAACAAAGTCAGTGAAAGACAATCTTTATAGTTTCAGGAGTAAATCTATAAGTGGCTTTTGTTGAGCACTTAGATGGATATAAATGCAGCAACTTGTTTTAAAAAAAAAATGCACAATTTATTTCCCAAAAAAGTTGCTACCTGCCTTTTCAAGTCGTTGAAAAACACACATTTGATATTCTCTTATATGTCACAGTAACATAACGTATAAACTCAAGGCTTTTTATTCTTTGTGATAAATCCTGTTTTAAAATGTCATGAAACAGGAACCAGCATTCTAATTAGATTTACTATATCAAGATATGGTTCAAATAGGACTACTAGAGTTCATTGAACACTAAAACCATGACGCAATTACTTTTTATATTAAAAAGACATGGATTTAACTTATAAAAATCCAAGTGCAGGATAGTAATTTTTGTTTACTTTTTTAACCAAACTGAATTTTTGAAAGAATATTGCAGGTGTTTAAAAGGAAGAAAAATTATTTTATCTAATACTGTAAGTAGTTGTCATAGTCTGGAAAATTTAATAGTTTTAGAGTTAAGATAACTCCTCTCCTTGACTAGGGAAGAAGAAAGCCCTTCACCATTGTGGAATGATGCTTCGGCTTTAAGGTCTAGCTCTACATCATGCTTCTTTTGAGAATTATATTTGGTAGTTATAATTACAGAAATCGATTAGTTGTCAGTTTGCCGATAGATTTAGCATAGTCCTCATCACTCTGGGTAGATTGAGATGTTCTTTCACAACAGATGAATGATCTGTAACACTGTAAGATACTGACCTTTACAACTGTTTAATCAGTTTTATTTTTGTACAGTATTAGTGACCTAAGTTATTTTGCTGTCCCGTTTTTGTAAATCAAATGAAATTATAAGAGGATTCTGACAGTAAGTATTTTGTACATATGTATATATGTTGTCCAAATAAAAATAATAAATGATAAAGATTGAATCGTTCCAGCCATTATGTGTTGTAAAGGGGGCATATTTTGCCAAAATGGAAGTTATTTCTTTAACATTGCCCTCATAGGGTTTTCATGATAAGTGCAAAGAGGATTTTACTCTGTGCCTTTCAGTATGTGCAATATTTGAATAGACTTGTGTGCATTTATTATTCACAGGTCTCTAAGAAAGTCAGTGGAATGGAGGTCATTTGTAGGAACTGGTCAGAAAATGTTAGAGACTCAGATTGAGCTTTTGAGATAGGGTATTGATGAGAATGCCCAAGTTTTCCTTATCAAAGATAGGACAAAAGAAACATGCAAGTGAAGGTGAATATCAAATTGTGCATGTGTGTGTGTAATTTATGTAGTTAGATACTAGCTAGCTATTATTTATTAAGGTCTGATTGTGTGCTAGTCATAGTACCACATGTTTAGGGCTATTTTCTCATTTAATCATTAGAACAGTTCTGTATGGTAAATACTGTTACTATCCACATATTTCAGATGAGGAAATTGAGGATTGGATAACTTGTAAGTGTCTTTTCAAGTAAGTGGCAGAGAGACAGCATTAAAATCCATATCTGCAGAATCTAGCCATCCAACTCTATATGCCTGCATCAGGGAAATGCAGGATTTACTGGTGTGATACCCATATGACAAATTTTATTGAACACCTTTTAGTGCCAGGTGCTGTTGTCACTGAGGCTACAAAGGTGAAAGAACAGACAAAAAGTTTATATGTTAATGGAGAGAAACACATAATAAGTAAACAAATTATATAATTTCAAATAGTGATAAGTATTGTGAGGAAAATAAAATAGGTGATGTGTGACAGTGACTGGGAGGGTAGGGTCAGGGAAGAGGCTACTTCAGGTTGGGGGATCAGCAAAGGTTTCCTAAAGGACTTAAGATTGGGGGATCAGGGGGCCAGCAGTAGCCCAGTGGATAGGGCTCTGGTTCACCACATGGGAGGCCCCAGGTTCGGTTCCCTGGGGCCTCTCCGAGCGAGCAGACCACCTTGAGAGGGCAAGCTGCCGTGGGTGGGGCAGAGCTGCCACAGGCAGGGCAGAGCCACCACGGGCAGGCAAGTCGCCCGCGAACAGAGCAGAGCCGCCCGCGAGTGGGGCAAGCCGCCTGCGCGGAGAGCTGACTCGGCGCGTCACCACAACGGGGGGAGACAAAGCAGACACAAAAGAACGCAAAAAGGAACACAGCAAGAACAAGCAGAAAGGGGGGGATATGTAACAAAAAAAAAATCCTTAAAAAAAAAAAAAAAGATTGGGGGATCAGCAAAGGTCTCCGAAAGGACTTAAACCAGGATGACAAGAAGTCAGCCTTGCAAAGATGTGGACAGGGTGGGAATAGCAAGAGCAAGGAAGACAGTAGGTGAGAATGGCATTTTGAAGGAACTGAAGGAAGGTTGGAGTGGCTGGGGTGTGAACACCAGGGAGAATGAGAAGGGATAGGAAGCTGGGGTTGGCAGGGACCGGGTCATGAGGGCCTTGTACTGTCAGATATGACACAGCATTTGAATTTGATGCTTTTTTTAATTTTAATTTTTTATTATTTTTAAAGAAACTTTAGTTACATAAATGTTACTTGGAAAACAGGGAATTCCCATACACTGCACCACCATCCCCACACATACAATTTGAATTTGATTCTGAGGGCACGGGGAATCCAGTGGGAAGTTTAAAGTATAGGGGTGAGAAAATTAGATACATATGTTTCAGCAAGCTCATTCTGGATGCTGAGAGGGGCAAGAGTGGGAGATAAGAAGGGAGACTATTGGATTTGTCCAGACAAGAGGTGATGGCGATTTGGAACAGGGTGTTCACATGGGGACAGAGAGAAGTGAATGGTTTCAAGAAGTATTTCAGAGGCAGAATCTACTGGACTTGGTGATGACAGGATGTGATGTGTAAAGGATCAAAAGGTCCTGCAATGGTCCTCAGGTTTATGGGCTGAGCATCTGGGACCATGGTGGATGCAGTTTAGTGAAGTGGAAGAAATGGAGAAAACAAAGGGTTAGCATGAGTGAAAAGTCGTGAGTTCATCTTTGGACATGGGGAGGTTGATAGGCTCGTCAGACTTCAAAGGAAAAGTCAGGAGAACAATTGTGTGTGTAAGTTTAGACCTCAGAAAAGTGGTCCAGACTAGAGAGTTGGAAGTTGTCATATTATGAAACCACAGAAGTGAATGGGATAACCACTCTAAGAGGCTAGTAAGGACAGGTTAGAGCCAAGAACAGAAGAGGAGGCAACGACAGAAAGGTAGGTACCGAAAAACAGAACAAATGAAAAAGACACAGAAAATTACAGTGTCATAGAAATGAAAAGACCTAGAAAATAGACACCCTTTTGACAAAGCAAATCAAGAAAAGGTGAAAATATTAAATACATGATATTATGAATGAGAAGAGATAGGACTATAAAGAGCAAATTTACGTTTTTAAAGAGGATTCTATTAATAAGCAAAGTAATTTTGGACTTTTTGATAAAATGGCTCTTCTAGGAAAAGAACAATAATGATGGATGTGTACAGTTGAGAAGACTAAAAATTATAAAAGAAATTGACAAATATCTAAGAACTTTGGCACCCAGATAATTTTATAGGTAAAGTCTTGCAATCCTTTAAGGAACTATCTCCTTTAGAATTTAAACTATTAGAAGAGCATAGGAAACGATAGGAAATGTCTCAGGTCATTTTAGGAAGCTCCCTTAACCCTGACTTACAAGAATAGCCAAAAGTATTTTGCAAAGGAAAAGTAATGTAGGGGAATTTGCAGTACCAGGAATGACAGCCTATTGTAAGAGCTTAATATATTTTGTGAGTGTCAGTCCAAATCAGTGTGAAAGCTTGAATTATCCAATTTTGTTTAGCTAACTGATTAATTATATGGGAAAAATTAAATTTTCTCATCCTATATACCAAAATAAATCCTGCATAGATTAAAGACTTAAGTAAAATGATAGAGGCACTTAAAATATAGGTGAAAATTCATAAATCACGATTTGGGGAAGAAAAATGCACAAAACTAGAGGTAGAAAATGATAATGGAAAGACATGAAAAAAAGCATGAACAAAC
>PVKH010043362.1:0-10725 GCA_004027955.1 Chaetophractus vellerosus | reverse complement strand
AGGGAAGATGAACCCCCTCAATGTCGCCCGCCATCTTGTGTCAACATGTGGCAACAGACTTTGGGTGAGAAAATACCTCCTATGGTAACTTGAATTGGATTCTTTTTTTTTTTTTAAAGATTTATTTATTTTATTACATATCTCCCCTTCCCCCCGCTGCGGCGATGCGCCGAGACTGGTCACTGCGCAGGCGCGGCTTTCTCCACTTGTGGGCGGCTTCTGCTTCCATTCACGGCCGGCTTTCAGTTTGCGGGTGGCTGGCTGTGCTCCATTCGCGGGCGACCTGCCCTGCCCGTGGCGGCTTTGCCCTGTCCGTGGCAGCTTTTTGCCCTGCCCACGGCGGCTCTGGCCCACCCATGGCGGCTTGCCATTCTCAAGGCGGTCTGCCCGCTAGAAGAGGTCCCCGGGAACCAAGCCCGGGGCCTCCCATGTGGTATGCCGGTGCCCTATCCACTGGGCTATCGAGCCGGCCCTTGAATTGGATTCTTTAGCGCCTTTTAACTGTAAGCTTTTACCCCAGATAAATACCCTTTATAACAACCAACAGATTTCTGATACTTTGCATCAGCACCCCTTTTGGCTGACTAATATACCTACTAATTTGAAAAGATTCCAACTGAGCTTCAATGACATACATGTTCTCTATTCCCATATTCCTCTTCTCTCCCTCTTTATGTTGTTTTTGTCCCATGTTACCTCTTTATATTTTGCATGTCCATTATCGTGAAATATGAGTTTTTCTTGTTCAATTGTATTCTGTCTCTTAAAGGAATTGGAGGTTAGAGTTATATATTGAGGATACCATACTATTGGGTTTTGCATTTACCCATTTAGTGACCTTCACTGAAGATCTTCATTTCTTCACACTACTCCAAGCCACTCTCTCCTGTCTTTTCCTTTCAATCTGAAGAACTTCCTTTAGCAATTCTTGTAGGGCAGGTCTTTTGTTGAGGAACTCTCTCAGATTTTGTTTATCTGTGAATGTTGTAAACTCTCCCTCATTTTTGAAGGACAATTTTGCCAAATTGAGAATTTGGGGCTGGCAGTTTTTCTCTTTCAGTACCTTAAATATATCATTCCACTGCCTTCTTGCTTCCATGGTTTCTGATGAAAAATTGGCACTTAATTTTATTGGAGAGCCCTTGTATGTGATGAATTGCTTTTCTCTTGCTGTTTTCCTAATTCTTTCCTTATAGTTGGCATTTAAAAAATTTTTTTTAATTTTATTTTTTTAGGATACATAGATTTACATAAATGTTACACAGAAATTTTAGGAGTACCCATATGCCTCACCTCCCATACCTCCCACAACTATAGTTGGCATTTGACATTCTGATTGGTGTGCGTCTTAGTGGGTCTATTAGGGTTTATTCTGCTTGGAGGCCATTGTGCTTCTTGGACATGTATGTATGTGTCTTTTGTAATAGTTGGAAAATTTTCAGCCATTATTTCCTCAAATATTCTTTCTGCCCCTTTTCCCTTCTCTTCTCCTTCTGGACACCCATGATGCATATATTTGTATGCTTTATACTGTCACTGAAGGCTATTCTTTTTCTATTTTTTTCTTACCCACCCCTCCCCCCCTGCTTGCTGTCTGTGTCCATTTGCTGGGTGATCTTCTGTGTCTGTTTCTTGCCTTCTCTTCTCATTTTTCTCCTCCAGGCTTCACCGGGATTCGATCCTAGGGACCTCTGATGTGGGAGAGAGGCTCCCTGTCACTTGCGCCACCCCAGCTCCTGGTTTCTGGTGCTTCTCACCTTGACTCTGCACTGCATCTCTCATCTTGCTGTGTGGTTTGCCGCATGGGCCTGGCTCATCTGCTCACCCTTACCAGGAGGCCCTGGGGGTCGAACCCGGGTCCTCCAATGTGTAGACGGAAGCCCAATCACTTGAGCCACATCTGCTTCCCTCTATTCTTTTTTCTATCTGTTCTTCTGACTGTATGCTTTTCATTGTCTTGTCTTCTAGGTTGCTGATTCTTTCTTCTGTCTGTTTAAATCCGCCATTATATGCCTCTATTGTATTTTTAATCTTCATTGTTGTAATGGTTTCAGAGTTTTATTTAATTATGAATTCCAAAAATATAAATTGGATTATTCTTGTAAACTAATCTGTTCATCTGGGCGTGATTAAGTTATGATAAGGGCATTAACTGGGCCACGTCAGGAGGGTGTTGGGCCCCACCCCTCGGTGGGTGTGGTCTCAAGTATAAAGGCCAGGCAGCAGATCTGAGTTGCGGAGATTTAGAGAAGCAAATTTGAGAAGCAGTTCTGATATTGGAGTGAGCCGATCGCCGGATAGTCTACAGCTGGCCTTGTGGAGAGACGCAACACAGAGAGTCTCATGGTCTACAGCTGAACTTGTGGTGGAAGCAGAAGCTAAGCCTGGAGAGAAACGCAGCCCCGGGAACAGAGGAACCCAAAGGCCTGAGCCCTTGCAGATGTCGGCAGCCATCTTGCTCCAACACGTGGACTATGGTGAGGGAAGAACTTTATGCTTTGTGGCCTGATAACTGTAAGCTTCTAGCCCAAATAAATACCCTTTATAAAGACCGACCAATCTTTGGTATATTTCAAAAGGCACACCTTTGGCTGACCGAAACAAATGTTGTACCTTTCATCTCCATAATTTCTGTTCTGTTTCTTTTTAAACTTTCAACTTCTTCTTTATATTCACACATTGTCTTCTGAATATTCTACAGTTCAAAATCCACCATTAGTTTATACTATCCATGTTTTCCTTCATCTCCTTGAATTGACCTAGGAGATTTGTTTGAACTTCTTTGATTAGTTGTTCAAATTCTGTATCTCCTCTGAAGTTTTAATTTGTTACCTTGACTGAGCCATTTCTTCCTGTTTCTTAGTATGGCCTGCAAGTTTTGCTGATATCTGGGCATGTGATTATTTTGATATGTTAACTCTGAAGATCCATTTCCCCCTCTTGTCTAGGGTTTTATTATTGATTGGCTTTGTGTTAAGGCTCTTCTTTGTTGCTTGGTCCACTTATTCTGGACCTTTAGTGTAGCCTGTGTTTAACTGTTCAGATTTTTCTCAACTCTTCTGCATGTGATTCTTGCCCTGGGTATGAGGTATAATTTTTAAGATGGCCCTTATTGTGTGCAATTGTTTCACCTCCAGGAGAAAGCTTCCTTTCTTCTATTCTTTCTCTAGGAATCCTGATCTGTTCTATTTTGTTTTGTGCAGAATTTTCTCCCTCACTCGGTATCCCCTTTTCCTTACATTTTCTGTTCTGGGACCTACCCTGTCTTACAGCAGTTCAGTTCCCCACCCCCCTTTTTTTCTGTGAGGCTTTTCTGCCTTCAATTTCCTCTCCATTAGGTTATCCCGCCTGGGGAGCTAGGTCCGTTTTGTGTTTAGGTGGCCCAGCAGAGACTGGATTGAGTGTGTGCCTCTTGCCACCAGTTCTACCGTGGTCTATTTTTTCCCTGGGGTCCCTTTTGTATGTAGCACTCCTCAGCTGCTTGTGTTCTGCCCTGAGTCTCTGTGGACTTGGGTCCCTGTGCCTTGATATGTGTGGGGTTCTAACTCGCTGATGTGAGTGGCTCTATAGTCTGCATCTGAGGCAGGAGGGACCTGGGCCATGCTGTCTCTGTGAGACTCCCATGCAGCACAGGACCAAGTAAGGGTGAGGGGTCTAGGCTGGCAGGTCCAGGAAGCACTGGGAACTGAACCCAGGACCTCCCATGTTGGAGGTGGGCACCCGATTGCTTGAGCCACATCCACTCCCCTATTTTATTTTATTTTTATTTTTTTAGGAGGCACAAGGGATTGAACATGGGACCTCATACATGGGAAACAGGGACTCAACCAACTGAGGTACACCCACTCCCCCAACAAATGAAATTTTAACTACAACTAAGTCACCATCCAGGTGATTTCAATCCTACCTCTTACCGTTAACCACTCCAAACATTCATTAACAGGTATGAGAGTGGGGAGAAATAAATAAATAAAATAAATCTTAAAACAACAACACAACAGGTAGGAGAGCAGGGGGGCCCTTACTCCCCACCCTGTCTCCCAACCTGGAGGTGAAAGCAGGTGCCACCAGGTCTCAGGAAGTCTTCTCTTATCCCCTAACCTGACCTACAAGGCCCCTTCTCTCTTTCTACCAAAGAGGTGTTATGACTTCACTAGCCACATTGAGTGTCCAATTTGTCAAGTGGCCAAGCAATCCGTAGGCAGCAGCAGCACGGAGGCTACAGCTGCTGGGTGGGGAGCCACCCTTCCCTAGAGCCAGCTGGTGGAAGACCAGTGCAAATGGGTCCAGACAGGCTATTGCTTACACCAACAGCAGGAGCCAGGCCAGCCGTTGCGGGTCTCCACGAGCGGCACCATCGATGCTGGCTCTCCCTGTCACTGAGCAGCCAGCCATGGACCGTGACCAAGCAGACCCAAAGTGGGGAGAAGCAGAAAGTTCCCTGCCTCACTGGATCCAAAGGTGGGTGAGAAGCTGCCTTGTGGCAGCTCCCCAAAGGCTGCCAGCTGTGCCAGGTTCCAGAGAGCAGCTCACTGTGTTCTGCAAGACTGGGGCTGGACTTGCTGCCCACGAGGCCTGTGCTATGGCAGAGCTGTTCTCCTACATTCCCCAGTGAGGTCATGTTGTGACTTCGCCTGAGGTTTAGTCTGGAGGCCAGGAAGAGAGCTGGGAGAAGATACCCAGGATCTAGTTGAGTAGACACACGCCTTGTGAAGCCGAAGCCTATGCACAGCATTCAAGCAAGGGGGAGCACTAATCTCTAACAAGAAGGTGAAGGCTCAGCGGGATCTGGGGATTCAGGATTTGAGTGCTTTGATGCAAAATGTGGTGTCCTGCCCCTTCCAAGTCTTGTCCCTGACCTTGGGGGACAAGCCCTGACTGGCTTGCCCAGGCTAAGTCAGCTTTCTCTAGAGCCCTGTGTTAACCTTATAAATAAGTCCTGACCCTTACTTTTCCCTGCCTTCTGGTGGGTGGAGATGAGTTTATGTTTTACTCAGGATGCCTTTTCTCATTCACACTTTACCTGATATCGAAGCCTTTCGTTGTCCTTCCCCAATGCCTTAACGGCCCCAGCACAAGCCAACTGATTCCGGGGACCTAGTGCCCCCCAAAACCTCTCAAGGGGCTGAGATTTTGCCTTTTCTAGTGCATTCTTTTCCACCAGTTTCCCATCCCAGTTCACCACCAGTGGAAGTTATGGGGCCTCTCTGCTGGTTGGCCAGTGAGTGATCAAGCTCCAGAATTCCATTCGCCATCTGATTCTAGAACACTCTTAGCTTTGACTATCTCAGGTTGGGTTTTCCAGGAAGCAAAACAAATTCTAAGATGGAGAGTTGTGTGCAGGAGATTTCCTGGGGATGCTCTCAGGAACCACATTTTTGAAAGAGACAAGATTGGGCAGGGGGGAGAGGTGTGGAGTTGAATGTGATGCGGTAGTAATGGAAGCTGCAGCCAATCCCACGAGGAGCTCTAGAGCTGGGGCGGGCCTTCAGAGTTATCCTAGGTAGAGGCAAAGTGGCCAGGCCACAGCTGTGAGCCATCAGCAGCTGACACCCCAGCAGCTTGGTCCTAATGAGGAATTCACCACACACTCTAAAGTCATGAGTGCTGACTCCATGGTGTCACCACATCTGAGACTTCAGCAGGCCACCCCACCATTCGTGAAGCTGTCTGCTTCTGGGAGATGCAGCAAGCAGTAAGGCCTGGGGAGTCCATGGCCATGGCCTATTGCACAACATCTTTTGACACAGAAATAAGTCCCTTGGTCAAATAATTTGTGGAACACTGTTACTGCAATTGAATAAGCATCTGTACATCCACAAATAGTGCTACTTGCAGAAGTGCTGTGGACAGGGTAAGCAAATCCATAACCAGAACAGGTTTGAGTTAAACTATTTTGATTTCACATCACCATTTGATTCTGCACGGGCCAAATAGCTGAGCTAAGTGCCTATGTTGTAGAACTCACTAGCTCAACATCTCTCAAGTCTTTATAGACTTTTCTGCGATGTTCCCTGGGGTACAGAATTGTTTGACTGTTGGAGCCCCTTTCAAGGACTCCAACTGGCCATTTGTACCGTAATACTTCTCAAGCAAGGGAAGCAAGACTGGTGAAATAGCCATACTGCGCCCCTAGGGTCCCAGTTGACTCACTTTGACATGGGATTTGGCCGAGATTTGATCTGTCTCCTGACCTCCTGTGTTAGTCAGCGTTCTCTAGGGAAACAGAACTGACAGAAGATATCTGTACATAGATTTTATAAAATTCCTTCATGCAACTGTGGGGATGCACAAGTCCAAATTCCACAGGGCAGGCTGCGTGCCAGGGGCTCCGATAGAGGTCCTCGATGAGTTCCCAGTGGACGCGGGCTGTCTGAAGTAGATGGAGATTCTCTCTCTGATGCTGAACTTGCTTCCCCCTTTAAGGCCTTCAACGGATTGGATGAGTTGGTTGCTGATGGCAACCTCCTCAGCTGATTGTAAATGTAATCGGCCATCTATGCAATCAACTCCTGATGAGTAAAGTCCACGAGAGGCCCTTGTATTACAATTAGCCAAAACAACTTTACCTGGCTGAGTTAACACATTAGCCCAACCATCCCCCTCCCCAAGCCAGTGGGACAGAGGGACAGAGAGACTCCAGGGACTGGGTTCAGATAAACACCAGTGTCTACAGCTGGGGCTTCCAGGGGAACAAGCACAGAGTTTGAAGTTAGACACCAGAACCTGATTCCCGCTCCTCTCTTCTGTCAGGTGTATATTGGCAAGTTCCTTAAGCTCTCTGAGTCTTGCTCATCTGTAAGCTGGAGCCATAACGGTTCTTCTATTGTGTATTGTCAGGTTGTGACAGGAGTACACACGTCAAGGGTTTTCACATTGCCTGAAATGCAGCCTAAAGCCTTAAATACTATTGGCTTCTTCTTGTGGAAAGAACAAAAAGGAATAGAAATATAACTGGGAATGTAAAATGGTGCAGCCACTTTTGGAAAATTGTACAGCAGTTCCTCAAAAAGTTAAGTACAGAGCTTCCATGTGATCTGGTAATCTCACTTCTAGGTATATACCAAAAAAAATTGAAATCAGGAACTTGAACAGATATTTGCATTCTGATATTCACAATTGGCAAAAGATGGGAGCAAGCCAAGGGTAATCAACTGATGAAAGGATAAATAAAGTGATATAAACATACAATGGTGTATTACTCAGCCATAAAAAGGAATGAAGCTCTGATTCATGTGACAACATGGATGAACCTTGAAGAAATCATGTGGAGTGAAATAAGTCAGGCACAAAAGGACAAATATTGTAAGATCTCACAGATATGGAATAATTATAATAAACAAACTCATAGAGTTGGAAACTAGAATAGAGGTTACCAGGGGATGGGGTGGCGTAGGGAATGGGGAGCTAATGCTTAAATTTGGGTCGATGGAAAAGTTTCGGTGATGGGTGGTGGTGATGGTAGCACAACATTGTGAAGGTCATTAGCAGCATTGAATGATATATTTGAACTGTTAAAGGGAAGATATTGGGTTGTATATATGTTACTAGAGTAGAAATGTAAAAATCAAAAACAAAAAACAGGACTGTCCAACACAGCGAACCCTAATGTAAATGATGGGCTATGGTGAATGGTTCTTCCATGAACTGTAGCAAATGTACCACACTAATGCAAGGTGTTAAAAATAAGGTGGTATATGAGAATTGTGTATTTTAGGCATGATTTTTCTCTAAACCTGTGACTTCTCAAATTTAAAAAAGTAAAAAATTTAGGTAATCACACACACAGAAAATAAAAATGCACCAAGTTGTAGTATCTTTCATTAATTTAAAGAAAAGTTGGCGAATCTGGGTATCTGGTTGGGGTATGCTGAAGTTCTCTGTGTGGGTTTTGTATTAGTTTTGCAAAATGTCCTGTAGGTTTGAAATGATTTCAAAATAAAAAATATATATTGCTATTATCAATATTTTAATAACATTTTATGTGCTTTTAGCTATTCACATATATTTTCAAATTTTGTCGTTCTAACATTTTTAGGACTAGGTCAGCCTGGCAGGAAGACTCTTAGGCGGCAGAGCGTGGGGCGGGCATCGGGGGCGGCTGGGCCGGCACCAGCCCGCCTGTGCCCGTCTCCCGGCGGCTTCGTTTCCTTCCTGGCCGCGGCCCTCGGGCCTCCCCAGAGGACAGGGCGGCCCCGCCTCGGGTGAGTCACCGGCGCCAGCGGCTGCGGGCGCCCCCTCCTTGCTCAGGGGGGCCCGGGCGTGAGCGCGGCAGGGGCGCAGCGCGCGCTGGCTTCCAAGGACTGCGGCTGGTTTTCTTTAGTATTATTTGTATCGGGATAACACATGGATAACGTAAAATTTGCCACTTCGGGCGCGCAATTCAGAGGCGTGAGTCGCCTCCCCCGGAGCTCTGTGCCTGCCGGTTGCGCACCCCCCGGGCGCCCCAGCCCCGCAGCCGCCCATCTCCTCCGGCCTCAGCGTCGCCCCCTCTGCACCCTTCCCAGCGCGCTCCCCTCGGGGCTCCTTTGCGCGGGCCCACGGCGAGGTCCCTCCACGTGGTCGCGCGGAACTTCACTCCCCTTTGGGGCCAGGACCGGCCGTGCAGCTGCTGGTCCCCGCGAGCCGGTCCTGCGCTCGCCTCTGAGAGCGGAGAGGACCACGCGCCTCCCACTCGCCCCGCGAGAGCACAGCCCGCACAGCTGCGCCAGTGAGGCGAGGCCTGCAGGGCCTCCCGGGACCGGGGGAAGGGGAGAAGGGCAGGGGGCGGCTGACGGCTGCTGAGTGTCTGATCCCGTCTGACTGGTGGAAGCATTTAAATGTTTCACATCCCAAAAATAAATCAAAATAAAACAAAACCCACAAGGACGGGGAAACCCTAAAACAGAAAATAAACAAAAATAAATAAAACAGAATGCCCTTTCGAAACATGACTGGGCCCCCACTTTGCGCTGAGCGTCTCCGACAACCCCTCTGAACTCTTTTTTTTTAATTAAATTTTTTAAAGATACATCGATTACATAAATGTTACACAAAAATTATAGGGATTCCCATATGCCCCACCTCCCACACCTCCCACTACCTCCCACATAAACGTCCTTCATCAGTGTGGCACATCACCTGCAATAGATACACACATCCTGGGGCTTTGCCACTAAGCATGGACCACGGTTCACACTGTGGACCACACTCTCTCCCACAGTTCTGCATGTTATATGATGACATAAAATGGCCTATATCTGTCATTGCAATGTCACTCAGGACAATTCCCAAGTCCTGAAAAAGCCCTTGTATTACAAACTGCTTTTCCCTCTCCCTGCCCCCAGAGCCTCCAGTGGCCACTGGCTCCACATTAATGTTGTAATTTATTCTATTGTGTGAATCGCAATAAGTCTATAACAGAATACCGGTAATTCCACTCTAGTTCATAGCTCTTCCCCCAATCCTGAGGAGTCTAGGATGGTGACATCCACTCCACCTCCAAGTGGGAGGGGGCTTATATCCCGTGGATAAGATGGATGGGATTATCCTGCCTGCAGGTGCAGACACTCTCCATTCCCCAGGATAGCCGTCGTCCATCATCATCTCCGCACTAGGTGTCCTGGGTGAGTCCATTGAGCTGTAGAGCAGGAGTTGCGGCTCCACCGAGCTTCCCGGCCCAGCTGGCACACGGCCTCTGAACTCTGGTAACCGCCCTAATGGCACCTGCTGCGGCTCTCCTGCTTCACAGGAGGAAGCCGTGCCTCAGGGAAGAGCAGCTCACAGTCCCTGGCATTCAGTCCTCAGGCAGGGTGGGGGGCCAGGCCTCGGGCAGGGCCTCTGGAGAGCCACAGAGCTGACCGGCACCATGGGGGTGGGATCAGGGGAAGCCGGCGTGGCTGAAGACAGGCTCCAGGGGGTCTTGCTTGCCGGCAAAAATACGGCCCAAAGCGGTGGGGCGACGGCCGCCCCCCGCCCCTTCCACGAGAGCCCCCCAGCTGACCTGGGCCGCGGAGGCCAGCAGGGCTGGGCATGGTGCTGACTGCCACCACACACGCCAGGTCTGCCTTCCTGGTCCACGCTGCTGGCCGCCACACGCCGCAGTGCCGGGGCCGGGGGACAGAGACCCGGGCTTCCTCTTGCTGCTAAGGTTGTGGGAGGAGCCGGGGCTGGGAGAGCCGGCCCGGCTGGGTTCGGGGTGGCGGGTCGCGGGGTCCTATCTGGACTTCCTTGGAGTCGGGCCTGGCAGGCGGCTCCGGACTAGGCACGCTCTGCGAGCTTGTGACGGGCCAGCAGCGTGGCCCTGTCCTGGGTCCAGGCGCCTCGGCGCTCAGGGAGAAGCTGCGGGGAAAGGCGCGGTGAGGCTCGGGAACTCTGGGCACCTCCTGTGGGCGGTGGCCCGGGAATGGAGGTGCCGAAGGGCGCCACAGATTTCCAGAGTGCCAGGCGGGAGCCTGCGGGGAGGACGCCGCGTCCAGGCCAGGCCCGGGCTGAGCATACCCCAGCGCCGGCCTCATAGCTGCAGCGGGGCCGCCCTTAGCACCGGGCTCGGGGAACTGCTGGGGGGAGGTGGATGCTCTATTCTGGGTCTCCAAATAAAAACTGCTTTTGGGATTATCTGCCCTGGTTTAGGACCTAGATATCTCCAAAGCCCTCTGGAGGCCCTCTGTTTGGGGTGATATCCATATCGGAGGTCTAGGGGGTCCTACTGGGATTTGCATAAGTGTTACCTCTGGGTTGCCCTCC
>PVKH010043361.1:0-10712 GCA_004027955.1 Chaetophractus vellerosus | reverse complement strand
TTTTTTTTTTTTTTTCTTTCCCGGTATGAAGGAATGCAGCTCAAATTGACTTGGTATGATTTTGTTCACTTCCCACCAACTGAATTTTGTACAGTGAGGCTGAGGGTGAGGAGAAGATTAACACTCAGAAGCTTGGATGTTGTAACTCGATGGAATCGTCAAGGTCATCTAATACAACTACCTACAGAGTGCAGGAGCCTCTGTAGCCACCCAAAATAAATCTCTTGTCTTCTCCTTGTTAGCATTTGATATGTTATGAAAGGGCTGTTATGTCCACACCCTCTGCTCAGGTATTACACCGTCATTGCTTTCAAGCATTGCTTACAGGGCCTACTAACCGTCTTGGTCACCTTTGCTTATCATATCCCTGTTTGTCAATATTCTCCCTAAAATATCCCACCCCTTCCCCCCAAACATTATGTTCTATAAATGACTGATCAGCCCAGAGACTATTGGGACTGTAACGTTTCTTCTGGACAACATACAACATGGTCTTGGATTACATTAGTTTTTTGGTTACAACATCAATGTTGACTGGTTTTGCCATTACAGTCGACTGAAACCCTTAGGCTTTCTCACAAGCAGTTACCTCAACCTCCGCTTCCTCACCTGAGTCTTTTCGTTGGGGAGAAGTTTACATACAGAACTTTTGGTTAGCCCTTATTGTCCTTCATCTTGTTAGTTTCAGTACACTGTTCTAACCTGCCAAGTTCTTGTCATACTTTGCGAAAATCCTTTGTGATTTTTCCCTTTTTTATTGTTAGAAAATCTTTCCATAATAATCTCAGTTCACTTGTCTGCTAGAAACTAGAGTCTAAAGGATAAAACTGAATCATTCCTTTTTGCCTAAGATTCTTAAAGAGTCATCATTTTAAGCTTCAGTATTTCCTGCCTAGGAATTTAAGAACATAGATGAAGACACAATTGTATTGAGCCCAGGACATCCTACGGAGGTATTTTTGTTTCACTAAATACCTGATATGATATCTCTATTTAATTTTCTTCTTTCTTCAGGTAATAACAACAAACCACAAGTGTGTCTAAAGTGCCAAGTTAAAGGATTTAATTAACTGTATTGGAATGCAACTCAGCTAAGTAACTATCCCTGTAACTTATTTAAATTTCAACTGATAATATTGTCTTTTCCCTAAGAAAAAAGCATGGGTCAAAAATGTTCCCTCAAAGAAGCCATTGTTCCCAGGCTAACTTTGTACTTTATGTTTGCTAGAATAAGGCGGGCAACTGAGGATTTACTAGAAAAGCATCTATGCAGAAGAGACTTGAAATGATATAATGCAAATGTTCTTCATGGAGGTTTGACATCTCTCCTATCACCCCTCAAAAAGTACATTGCCAGAGGAGAATTCAGGATTAAAGTCAATACCCTAGACTTGCTTTTCACAAAAACTGTAATGTACACTCCTCCCCATTGGCCTTTGTTAATTTGTTTGTTTTGTTTTTTATTAGAGAAGTTGTGGGTTTACAAAAAAATCATGAATAAATATAGGGCACTTACTATTTACAAGGCCCTATAATATCAACACTGAGATACGAAGCTCAATACAATTTCTTCATCCTTTACAAGTTCAGAATTTATTAGATCCTAAATAATAGTTCAAAATTTTAATGTAATAGTAAGTTAAATGCATACATTTTTGTGAGGTAGAAGAGGATATGACAGATTTGAAAAATGGCTCTTAATCCAAATTGGCCAGATCATTAGCTCCCTGAGCAAGGAATAGATATGTTGGGGGAAAATGTTATTTGGGATCAGATTATAGAGGGCCTGGAGTGACAATCTGAGGAGTTTGGACTTAATTCAGTATGTGAATAGGAGTCATTTAGTGGTTTTGGGCATAGAGTAATGCAATCAAAGATTGGACATTAGGAAGATTAATCGGGCAGGAATGTTCCAGATGGATTCAAGGGGATAGAACAGGTAGGGAAGAGGAAATGAGGTCTAAATTGGAACGACGACAGTGGGAATATTCAGGGAGGGGAAAAAGAATCATTTTGTAGATAATGACCAATTGTCTGTAAGAAGCCAAAGTCAGAGAATAAAAGATAACACTAAACCTGGCTAATTGGCAAAATGGTAATGTCATTAGCCAGCTTGGGAAGAAGATTAGATTGTGGAGTGAATAAGGCCAGCCTGCCCGTATGGAGATCTGGCCTTTATCAGCAGTACGGCTGTAGCTGAAAAGCTTGGCTGCACTTTGGACATAAAAACAACAACTGAGGTGTGGAGTGTGTATCTATGTTAGATGAAGAGGAAATTGATAACCTTTTTTTTAAAAAAAACAATGTACCATTTTGAAATTGCAGGCTCAATTTGTTTATACTTAATATTATACCATGTTCGTTTCCCATGTTATAAAAATTTTTCAAAATCATTTTAACCGGTTCAAAGTATTCCATTGTTTAGATTATTTATTTAAGAATTCCATATTTCTGAGCATTGAGGCCGTTTCTGATAATTTTGTTATTCTAAATTTGCAGTAATGAGCAGATGTTGACATATTTCTGGTTAATTCTGATGATCCAAGGTTTAGTATGTAGCTACCAAACCAGACTGTTTAGATCATACAATCACTGAAATTAATTTTCAAGTGACCAAAATGATCTGATTAACCTCCTTAAAAATAAATAGAGGCGAGCAGATGTGGCTCAATCGGTTCAGCGCCTGCTTCCCATATGGGAAGTCCTGCGTTCAGTTCCCAGTGCCTCCTAAATCAATCAGACAAACAAACAAACAAACAACAAGCAAAACAATCACAAAAACCAACTCAGGGATGCTGATGTGGGTCAGTGGTTGAACACTGGCTCCCACATACAAGGTCCTGGGTTCAATCCCTGGCCCCCTGTATGAATGAATGAATGAATGAATAAATGAATGAATGAATAAATAAATAAATATGTATATTCTTCAATGCCCCCAAGAAAAAGCAATTTATAAAGCAGTTGGGCAAATACCACAGAATAACTTTTAATAATAAATGTATTACATTTAAAATTTTTACATTAATCTGATGATTTATTTGGTCTACCCAATGCCATAAAATGCTACTGAATTTTGTAATTTGATCCATTTCAAAATATCTGGAAAGAAATTAACATTGAGTCCTTTAAAACAACACAAATTGCTATCACGATTCTGCAAAAATAGGATTATGTACCTGTGCACCACTCACTATAAAATCTAAATACTCAAAAATAAAAATCAATACATAATGAGTTAGAGTATATATATTCTTATGAAAATTTACCAGCTCACAAAAGTCTATACCATCACATATTTTCAGCTTTAAAATAGATGTTGGTACAATATCAGCATTTTAAACATTACAGTTCACTACTAGTTATGAATCCCATGTATACAAGCAAATGGCTATGATCAAACATGCAATAATAGCCCAGTGCCTCATTAGGAAATCCTATATTTCCTGCTTCAGTGACCAGCTGATGGAAATAAAATTCATCCTGTCAACAGAGTTATTTATTTCCCACTCTTCTTCTGACTTGTTAATCTTCCTTTTATGTTTCCTTGATAATACATGCTGGAAAAGTTCCTGAATGCCTTTCAAATAAAAAGAAGTTCTGAAGAGGATTGACAGATTTCTGTTATATCAACACAGACATGGGCTTCTTCTAGTATGGAATGCAGTGTTAACCGAAATAGATAAATACAGACCCTCCTTTTCTCATCTATCTGTTCAGGAGATATCCAGGTCTACTAATTGGTTTCAATGCATGTTATTAGAATTTTATTGCCATTACAATAAAGATGCAATACCTTTCATATATCATGATAGACTTGCACTAAAAAATAGCCAGCAGAGCCAGCTCCAAAAAATGAAGGCATAGAAAAGGAAAAACTCTGGAATCTGTGCTATCAAACATTCTTTGGACACTTGTGGATCATGACCAGTGGCAAAATATAGTCTACCAAATATAAAACAATGTGTGTATTCAGGATCATCCTATCACATATGATTAATCACTGTGTATTTATGAGGAAATTTATTGTTATTATCTGTGATACTAATCTGGACATTAGGAACACCCAGCATTTTTTAATAATTAATCTTGTAGATCAAGTTTCCTTCAGATCCTCAAATAAAGTACCATATTTTGGGATTGTCACAATAAGACATGAAGAAAATGTAATTCATTATTTGATCATATTCTCAACTAATACCTTAAGCATTGGATATAAAAATATGAAAAGACTTTTATCTTCCCTTTGATCCATTTCAGGGTACACAGATTTATTCATTTATTCATTGTAATTTTGTACAATGTTTTAAAAAAATGCAGTTTCTGCATAGCTTTTGCAATTAACCTGTTCCACCTATAAAGAAAGTAATATTCTTTGCAAATGTCCATCCCTTATGAGCACGTAGGCCAAGCATGATAAATGAAATATCCTCTGATAAATTTAGGTTACTATCGCAATGAAAGTGAAAAAATAGTTTTTGCTAACATGACCCAGATTCTTTTATTTCAATTAACTTTCAGGCCAATTTCAATGTAAATCTACCCTCTTCACTAAATTCTGTGCCCTTAGGTCCAGTCTTTTCATCCTAATAAACCTAAATATACTCCATCTTGGGTTTATCTTGGACTGTAGCTCTGTACTCTTAATTCTATCTCACTTGCCCCTTTGTCCCTACCCATATATCCTCTCTCTCAAGGAGTAGGTAGTGTCTCAACTTCTGTATCACATATTTAACACTTCCAACATTCCAAAATGCTGCTGCCAATGGCATCGTTTCCCATTAGAGAAACAATGATAACCCTTAGCATGGTAGTTTGGCACTCAAAATTGATATTTATGACCTGCTTTTGTCCTAGTTTATTAAATTCCTTTGAAAGTGCTCCCATGGATCATGTTGTGATGGTTTTGACATTGAATTTACTCCTCCACAGTGCTCACAGAGTAACTGTAGATTATCTGTATTGATCCTTATATTTAGGCAAAGGATATTTTTGCCTTTCTCAAGTGAATATCTACTTCAAACTGATTTTTTTACTGTAAAAAAAATCCCAGATAATAGATGGTATCACTTTAGCTGATATCCTTTGCTAAAAACATGACCAACTCCAAAGCATGACAGTGAATATAACCAAGAAGTGCAATCATTGAATCAGTGACGACTAAGGCACAAAAGGTCGTCTGGTCCTTTTCAACTATTTACTTTGCAGAAAGCATATAGCTACTATCAAAAGAAATGTTAACACTTTCTTTTGGAAAAGCTGTTTTCAGTAATTCAAAGAAAAGACAGCTTACAAAGGCCAAGAGTGGAGATACAATAAAGACAGCTGAACCAGGTGAAAAGCTGTATTATCAAAATAACAATAGGTTTTTGAGCCTTTTTGAAAATGGACAGTACTTATATATAAAAGTCTAGCTTGATATTTATTCTTTTAAAATTTGCTGTAGAACTAAGTGTTGGAAGAATACAAATCCCCTTATTTTCTAAGGATTCTTTCTTCCTCACCCTGACTCAGTTTCTTAACAGTAAACATTAGGTTCTCAACCTTATTCTGGCCTGCACACATTTTCCCTGTGTGCACACTTCAGTCAGCAGAATCTCTCTTTCTGTGTAATACTTCTGCTACCCAATGCATCCCCCTTCCTACACCCCTAGTCCTCCATTCCAAGGGAAAATTATTGAATTAAAAAATTGTGCTAGGCCCTTGATATTGATGGTTATACTTATGAACCTTTCCTTAAGAAATTGAAACTTAGCCTAGTATTATATATTGCCTAAGAGTTATCTCCTGAAGGCTTCCTTACTGCTTAACTGTGGACTCTCTCTCAGCCAAACTCAGCATATAAACGCATTACCTTCTCCCGGCATGGGACATGAGTCCCGGGGATGAGCTTCCCTGGCACCTAGGGATTATTAGCAAGCACCAACTAGCGGTGCATTTGGAAAAAACACCTTGACTAAAAGGGAGAAATATTAAATACAAATGAGTTTTTATGACTAAGAGATTTCAGAGTGAGTCAGGGGTCATTCCAGAGTATACACTTATGCATATCTCAGCAGGATCTTATTGACTGCCACAGTAAACACTACCTCAAACAGAGGAACTCCTGAAGGATCTAGAGACATCTAGACACTATAGGCAAAGCAGACAATTTCAGGAATTCAGCACCCTGTCAGTGGGCCTTACTTTGGAATATATGCTCCCCAATGTAACAGAGTTAGACTCATTTACAATTTCCCACACATTACTCTTTTGCCCTTTTATTTGAATCTATAATTAGCACTACACCCATATATGTACCAGAGACTTAAATCCTCAGTCTGTTCATATGCCTGTTGAGCCCTAAATCTCAGCAGAGTTGCAACACCTACTCTCCAATTCATTGGACTCGCCCAGGACAGCTATCAAAAGGATGATGATGGACAATGCCCATCCCAAAACAGAGTATCTACAACTGTATGCAAGACAGTTCCATCCATCTGCTCCATGAGATTTAAGCCCCCTCTCAATCAGAAACAGAGTGGACATGACCATCCCCAAATCCTCAAGATTGAGGAACAAATATAAGGGGGGAATGCAAATATGGACTAAAGTAGCCTTATGATTATTCTAACAATGGAAGAACTTGTATCATTGATATAAAGGCAGTGGCCACCAGAGGTTCTGAGGGGAGGGAAAGGGAAGAATATGTGTAACATGGGATACTTTAGGGACATTGGACTTGTCCTGCATGACATTGTAATGACAGACAGAGGCCATTATACATTTTGTCAAAACCCATAAAATTGTGCAGTACAAAGTATAAACTATAATGTAAACTATAATCCATGGTTAATAGCAGAGCTTCAATATGTGTTCATCAATTATAACAAATTTACCACACTGATGAAAGATGTTGTTAATGGGGGAAAGTATGGGAGGGGGGGAGGGTATATGAAATTCCTCTATATTTTTGATGTAACATTTATGTAATCTAAAGCTTCTTTAAAATTTTAAAATTAACTCAAAAAAAGTAGAACTAACAAGGTAATAGAATAAGAGCAAGTGAATGGAAGACAGGAGGCCAAGTTTCTGCTCTTAACTCTGCTATTAAATGACCAAAGGACTTTGGAAAAGCCACTTTCATTTATAAAAGATGGAGGGTGAGCTAGAGTGTGTTTAAAACTCCCTTCCAAATAATTCTATTTAATTAATGTTAATTAATTTCCTAAAAGTTTAATAAGTATTACAAAAAAATAAAAGAATGTTATGCTTCTCCCTGGGTTAAATACCAGATAAAGGGGAAAAGGACTCCTTGCCTTCTCCCTATAGTCCCGATTTTATATCTCTTTGTGGTTTGCATGTGATGGAAAGCTCCACACTTTGCGTGTTGACCAGATCCCTCTCCCTTTTCTGTGAAAGACTTCAGTAATGAGATCATTCAGAATTTGATCCTGACCCACCTCTTTATCACCAGCTCTTGATACTCCCTAAGAAGCTTTTGCTGTAGCCACTCTGAACTCTCCACCCTCCACATGGACAGTAGCTTCTCTTTGGAGACTTCCCTATCTTCCTCATCTCATCTATATTATACCACATTTCCCATTGCATTATAGTGTATAAGCCTCCATCTAGACACAGAACTTGTAAATAACCACTAGAGTTTACCAATTTAAAATATATAAAATAAAAATAAACAAGCTTTCAAGTAAAAAGCCCTGTGTTCAAATTCTGATTCTGACAAATAGTTGCTGAGTGACTTAGGGTAGATTACTTAACACTTGCCCTTGATTTCCCCATCTATAAAATGAAATTTATAATATCTACCAAAAATCAATTGGGATTCTGATCCAAGTAACAGAACACTCAAAACAAACACTTAAGGACAAAAAAGAGATTTATCCACTCTCCTAACTGAAAATTCCAAAGGGCAAATTTTCATGATCAAAGACACCATTAAATTTCAATCTTTCTTCATCTCTTGGCTTTTCTCTCCTCTTTGTTGAAATTGTCTTCAGACTCTCTATAAAATATATCTATATTAATGATAAAGCTTTATGTTGCTCCTGATCTACATTCTGTCAGGTTCAAACACAACAGAAAAGCAAGTGTTTTTTCCCCAGTAGTTTCAACAAAAGGCTCAGGCTTTATTTTAATGGGTGTCAACTGGATAATATGACTCTTCCTGAAATAATCACTATGGTTAGGGAAATAAAATGCACTAATTGGCTAATATCTATATCACCACTGGAGCTGGAATAAGCCCTGAACAACTGCTTGGGCTGGGGAAGAAGATGATGTACTGTTGCAAATGAAATCTGGGGTCATGATTACAAAAGGAGAGAAAACTGGATGCCAAAAAGGCCAAAACTCAGTGCACTATATTACCCTGTCAGATTGTTGTAAATTAAATGACATGTTATTCACAAAACATTTAGTACAATATTTAGTACATAAAATGTTTCCAATGCCAAATGAAGTACTTGGCAAATGCTACAAAATGTTGAGTGGAAAAAAAAAAAAAACGTTGAGTGAATAAGGTAAATAAATAAAACCCTAATCTGCTAGAGGAATTCTTAGAATAAGTAAATTGTAGATAATTTCCTTAATTGTTACAGTTTACTCTTTGATTGCTTTTCTTACTGACGCAAGTGTACTGTTCATACAGCTTCCTGAACATATTTGACTTAATCATAATGCAATTCTCGTGAGGTACAATATAACAAGAGCAATTATATGCTACATCTAACCTTGGACTATAGTATTTAACTCATCCAACAAATTCATGTGGAGATTCTCCTATGTTCACCACACTCTCCTTGGGCACTGGGAATGCAAAGAAGTGAAAAGACATGGCACTGTCCTCAAAGAGCTGAATTCCTTTATTTAATATCTAAGATTTGAGGGATATAATAGCAAACATAGTGGATAAGGACCTGCTTATGGAATTGTGAGGGAAACCAAAACAATAAGCAACTTAATAAAATACAAATTTGCTACTAGAAAAAGAAAAATAACTGTCATAATTACCAGGAAGGTCCCAAGCATTAGTGAAATTTTGACAAAGAATTTTAGGAACTCTACTTCAGAAAAAGTGGTGAAGAGGGATGGGGTACCATCCAGGGTGTGAGAATTAAGCTGAGAACTGAAAATGTGAGAATTAAGCTGAGAACTGAAAATGAGAGAGAGCTATGTATGGAAGAATTCAGGCCAGGTCATAAAGCTAGAACTTGAATTCCAGTCCTGCAACTGACTCACTGTGTAAGTTTGAGCAAGTGATTTAACCTCTCTTCATAACTCATTTACTTCATCTATAAAAGGAAAAAACAATAGTAACTAGGTCTAAGGACTGATATGATATTGCTTGCATTCAAGCCCTGATTTTCTCTTGCATAGACTAGTAATATCCCCAAATTGTCTTTCTGTCCCTTAACCCCTCCACTACATCTATTATGCTTTCCTGAAATCACCTTTGTAAACTGCAAATCTGTCTGTCTTATTTCCATAGCAAGGTCTACTGCTTATTTTGTGGGTAGATTCCAAGTTAGTTCATAAGACATGGTTGTCCATCAAGGATGTGGCCCTTGCTTACTTCTCTGGGTTTATTTTTCATTGTGCCACCCTCACCTACTTCAATCTTAAACCCCAAGCTTTATGCACATAAACTATGTGAAGTTCCTCTATTACAGCAAGCTCTTTCTTATCTTTTTGCCTTTGCATGGTCGGTGTTCTCTGCTGAAAACTTTAGACTCCTTGTGAACATCAAGATCAGTCCTGTTATTCCATCCAAGTCATTTTTTCTGGGTCCTTCCAGCAGCCCCCACCCCAGAGCTGACTACCACCTCCTTTGGGTTTCTCCATGCCCCTACCCCAAATGGATAATATTAATGCTTTTTGTACATGTGTATGCCAAGGGGAATGATACAATAAAGAAAGAGAAACTGATGATATAGGACAGAGGGTAATTGCATGAAAAAATTTCTTGAAAAATCTAAAAGGAATGGTTTATAGGGCATAAGTAGAGCATTGGTCTTTGATGGGACCAGGGACTTTTCTTTCATTGTAGTAGAGAAAGAGTACAGAGTATGGGTACAAATGCATTTAGCTTGATAGACTGAGTGGAGGGAAGATGAAGCAGTTTGTGTGTGATGGCTTCTCTTTTCTCAATGAAGTATGGAACAGGGTGATGGGCTAGGGATGAGGAGGAAATAGGTACTGTAGCAGATTTGAAAGGAAAAGGGATGTGAAATACCAGGCTGGGAGAGTGGACGTTGAGGCAGTCATAATCTGATAGCTTCCAGGGAACTATGAGGTAAGAAGATGAAAGTGAGCAGGTTCTTTTGGAAAATTGAGAATGGTGGAGAAGGTATGCCATTGGCTTTTGGGGGGAAGATGGAAAAGCAACTTGACAAAGGAAATGTAGCATGATTGCCAGGTAGCATTGACTGCCCACTGGAAATTTGTGGTAATGGGTTTGCAGTGAAAGCAGTCAGTACGGTCAGTGTGGTTGTGTGTTTTCCTCCAAAGTCACACAGCTGCTCATGCGGGGACACAAAAGAAGTGAATGAAGAGTCGGACTTAACCACAATTGGCATTTTGCTAGGTGATACAATGCAGGAAGAGAGCAACAAGGGAGTTGTGGATTTTCATAAAAGATTATAATGATTAATGGTGCATTACAAACTGGAAAAGGAGAGAGATGATGATATGAGGGAATTATTGTTAGTAAAAAGGTG
>PVKH010043360.1:0-10725 GCA_004027955.1 Chaetophractus vellerosus | reverse complement strand
CCAACTGGCACATGGATGGACCGAAGATTTAAGTCTCTTGGAAATACACCTATCAAATATAGTACTAACTATAGGTTCAAATAGAAGGGGCAGAAGAACCATGTGTAGGGAAACCACTAATGAGTCCGATGAGTCCACTGACACGGTGCCAAACTCCTGAACTGTCTGCCCTGCCTACAGTGTCTAGATGTCCCTGGAGCCCTCAGGAGCCCCACTATTTGAGGTAATATTTACTGTGGCAGTCAATGAGATCCTGCTGAGACATGCATAAGCATAACCTCTGGAATGACTTCCCAACTCATTTTGAAATCTCTTAGCCATAAAAACTCATTTGTATTTACCATTTCCCCTTTATGGTCAAGGTCTTTTTCCAGGTGCATTGCTAGTCGGCGCTTGGTAGCAATCCCTTGGTGCCAAGGAGCCTCATCCCCGGGAGTCATGTCCCACGCTGGGGGGAAGGTAGTGTGTTTATATGGTGGGTTTGGCTTAGAGAGAGGCCACATTTAAGCAACAAGGAGGCTTTCAGGAGGTAACTCTTAGGCAACATATAATACTAGGCTAAGTTTCAATTTCAAAAGAAAAGGTTCATAAGTACAATCATCAATATCAAGGGCTTAGCAAAATAGCCCATCCTCTTTCACTAGGTGCTGCCCCTGTACTAGGTGGATTCTTGCTGTCCCCTTAAAGAATGTAGCAGAGCTCCCCAGGATAGGAATTCAATATTCTTTCGGTTATTATGTGGATCTTCACCCACCGTGGCAATGCCCCATGAAAACCTGAATACATTCTTATGCCTTAAACGCATGCCCCAGGTGAACCCCCTCCCATGAATCCCCCATCACTGACACCCCGCACCAATGTTCCTCCCCTGCCAAAGTTGTGACCCTTCTGTGATCCAAAACCTCTCCAAAGATGAAGTCAAGAAAGTAACCAAATAAAAATAATAAGAAAATGAAATAATAATGATAGTTTAAAAAATAACATATAAAATACAAAATAATTTTTAAAAATTAAAAAAATTTAAAAATTAAATAATAAAAAAAGTTTTTAGACAATATGTCTTTCATTGCTTTGCTATAAGATCTGTTTTCTATTGTATGCACAGTGAGATTTTCTTCTGTATATTCCCCCAGTGTCTTTTTTTAATTTTTAATTTCATCTTCAAAGAAGATTTAGCTTACAGAAAATCACATAGAGAATATAGGGGATTCTCATATACCTTTTCCCTTTTCCCTTCACCCCTATTAATAATATTTTATATATGGATGGTACATTTGTTACACTTGATGTACAAATACTGAAGCATTGCTACTGACCAAGGTCAATGGTTTACATTATGATTTACATTTTGGACCGTTTACTTTTATAAATTTTGACGAAATTTAAAATGGCCGGTATCCATTATTGCGAGATCATGCAGCACAATTCTAATGCCCTAAAAATATTCTATGTTCCATCTATTCTATTCTTCCCTCCCCCTTTCCTCGGGACCTATGGTCATCCACTAAGTTTCACTTTTTGAAGAATAAGATTTATAGTTACTTGCAATAGTATTGAGGACTTAACATATTGGTCTGTTTTCCTTTATTAGGCACTGCCTATGTTCTTGGGAGTCTCTTGCCCCTCTATTTGAGAACATAGCACAACTCCCCAGGATGGGAGTTTAATATTTTCTTGTTTGTAGTGTGGGTCTCCACCCACTGATATTACACAGTATGATAAGATGGACACTTACATATTCCATAGAAACCTGCCCCAGGTGTACCCTGACTTGTGTGCATCTTCCCACACATCCAACACCCTGCACGGATAATCCTCCCCTGCCATATTTGCCCCCCCAAAAATTCCCAACGTTCCAATTTTAACCACAGACCTGCAATTCCCAGAGTTCACCTGCTCCTTCCCCTGACCCTCCCCCCAGTTCCATGAATAGTCCAACCCAACCCTGCCCACCACAACCCCCCACTGTCCTGCCCATTCACAGCACAACTACACCCTTCCACCTTATCATAGATTTTGTCCATATGGGTATTGGCTCACAACCCTCTACTCCGTTTCTGTCTCCTGCAGTGTTTAATTTTGAGAAGGCCCCGTTTATCTATTTTTTCCTTCAATGCCCATGCTTTGGGTGTAAGATTTAAGAAGCTACCATTAACCACAAGATCTTGAAAACATTTCCCTACATTTTCTTCTAAGAGTTTTATAGTTGTAGGTTTTATATTTAAGTCCTGATCCATTTTGAGTTAAAACAATTTTTTTTTGAGTTACCAGGGGTCTGAGTTGGTTTTTGCATTTGTTTTGCTTTTTGTTTGTTTTTTTAATGATTTTTCAGGAGACACTGTGAACTGAACTCAGGATGTCCCATGTGGGAAGCAGGCACCCAACTGCTTGAGCCACGTCTAATTCCCTGAGTTAATCTTTCTAATAGGAATCCTCTTTTTTTTCTTTTGGATATGGATATCCAGTTCTCCCAACACCATTTGTTGAATAGACTGTTCTGGCACAGCTGGGTGGGCTTGACAGCCTTGTCAAAAATCACTTGACCATAAATGTGAGGGTCTGGTTTTAAGTCCTCAGTTTGGTTCCTTTGGTCAATATGTCTGTCTTTATGCCAGTACCATGCTGTTTTTACCACTGTTGCTAAGTAGTATGTTTTAAAGTCATGAAGTAAGAGTCCTCCAACTTCATTCTTCTTTTTAACAACATTTTTTGTTATTCAGGGCCCCTTACCTTTCCAAATAAATTTCATTATTGGCTTTTCCATTTCTGAAAAAAAAAAAAAGGCTGTTGAATTTTTTATTGGGATTGTGTTGAATCCGTAAATCAGTTTTGACATCTAAATGGTATTTAGTCTTGCAATCCATAAATACAAAATGTCTTTCTGTTTATTTAGGTCTTCTTTGGTTTCTTTTAGCAATATTTTGTACTTTTCTGAATACAAGTCCTTTATGACCTTGGTTAAGTTTATTCCCAAATATTTTATTCTTTTCTTTGCTATTATAAATGGAATTTTTTTCTGACTTCCTCCTCAGATTGCTCATCAGTAGTGTATAGAAAAGCTGCTGGTTTCCCCCCATTTTGCTGAACTTGTCTATTAGCTCTAGTAGCTTTGTTGTGGATTTTTTAGGATTTTCTAAGTATAGGATTATATCATCAGCAAATAGCAAAAGTTTTACTTCTTCCTTTCCTATTTGGTGCCTTTTATCTCTTTTTCTTGTCTAATTGCTTTAGCTAGAAGTTCTAGCACAATATTGAATAACAGTTGTGACAGTGGCATCCTTGTCTTGTTCTCAATCTCAGCGGGAAAGCTTTCAGTCTTTCATGATTGAGTACAATGCTAAGCGTGGGTTTTTCATATATGTACCTTATCATGTTGTGAAAACTTTCTTCTATTACTATCTTTTAGACTATTTTTACCAATAAAGGATGCTGTATTTTGTCAAATGCCTTTTCTGCATCAAGGGAGAGGATCATGTGATTTTTCTTCTTCAATTTATTAAGGTGGTTTATTACACTAAGTGATTTTCTTGTGTTGAACCACCCTTGCGTACCTGGAATAAAACCCATTTGGTTGTGGTATATAATTCTTTCAATGTGTTTTTGGATTTGTTTTGCAAGTATATTGTTGAGGACTTTTGCATCTATTTTCATTAGAGAAATTAGTCTGTATTTTTCTATTTCATAGTATCTTTATCTAGTTTGGGTGTTATGGTGATGTTGGCTTCATAGAATGAGTTTGGTAGCATTCCTTCCTGTTCAACTTTTTGGAAGACTTCGAGCAAGTTTGGTATTAGATCATTTTTGAGTAATTGGTAGAATTCACCTGTTTATCTATCTGGTCCTGGGCTTTTCATTTTCTAGAGGTTTTTGATGACTGTTTCAATCTCTTTAGTTGTGATTGGTTTGTTGAGGTCTTCTATTTCTTCTAGGGTCAGTGTAGGTTGTTCTTGTGTTTCTAGGAATTTGTCCATTTCATCTATGTTGTGTAGTTTGTTGTTGTCCAATTGTTCATAGTATCCTCTTATGATCTCTTTTATTTCTGTGGGGTCAGGGATAATGTCCCCACTCTCATTTCTGATTTTATTTATGTGCATCTTTTTTCTTTTCTTCTTTATCAGACTAGCTAAGAGTTTGTTAATTTTGTTGATCTTGAAAAACCAACTTTTGGTTTCTTTGATTCTTTCTTTTTTGTTGTTCTCAATTTCATTTATTTCTGCTCTGATCTTTATTATTTCTTTCCTTCTGCTTGATTTGGAATTCGTTTTTTGTTCTTTTTTTTTAGTTCCTCCAGGTGTGCAGCTTGGTCTTCAGTTTTAGCTCTTTTTCTAAGCATCGCAGGCTATAAATTTTCCTCTCAGCCCTGCCTTTGCTGTATCCCACAAGGTTTTTTGTTTGTTTGTTTTCTTTTCTATTTCTTGCCCATAAGTTTTGATATGTTGTGTTCTCATTTTCATTCATTGCAAGATATTTACTGATATCTCTTGCAATTTCTTCTTTGACCTACTGATTATTTAGGAGTGTGTTGTTTAATCTCCATATAGTTGTAAATTTTCCATCCATTATTGATCCTCAGTTTCATTCCGTTATGATCACAGAGAAGTGCTTTGTATAATTTCAATCTTTTAAAATTTATTGAGGGGCCCGGCTAGATAGCTCAGTGGATAAAGAGCTCGCCGGTGTACCACATGGGAGGCCCCGGGTTCGGTTCCCGGGGACCTCTCCGAGCGGGCAGACGGCCTTGAGAAAGGCAAGCCGCCGTGGGCGGGGCAGAGCCGCCGTGGGCAAGGCAGAAGGCCGCCACGGGCAGGGCTGAGCCCCCACGGGCATGGCAAAGTCACCCGTGAAAAAGCGGAGCTGCTGCTCGCGAAAGCGGAAGTCGGCAGCCCGCAAAAAACATGGAGGACTGCTGCCCGCAAAACATGGAGCGGAGCCGCCCGTGAAAACGGAATGGAGCCACCCTGGAACAGAACGAGCCACCGCCGTGGAGGGCCGACTCGGCGCGTCACCACGGGAACGGGGGGAGACAAGAGGCAGACATAGAAGAACACAGAGGAATGGACACACAGCAAGAGCAAGCAGAAAGGGGGGGGGGATATGTAATAAATAATAAATAAATCTTTAAAAAAAAAAAATTTATTGAGACCTGTCTTGTGACCCAACATATGGTCTATCTTGGAGAATTTTCCATGAGTTTTTTTAGAAGAATGTATATCCTGGTGTTGTAGGGTGTAATGCTCTATAAAGGTCTGCTAGGTCAAGTTCATTTATCATATTATTCACACTCTCTGTTTCCTTATTTGTTCACTGCCCATATGTTCTAGCGAATGCTGAGAGTGGTGCATTAAAGCCTTCAACTATTACTGAAGAGAGGTCTATTTCTCCCTTTAGTTTGCCTCAAGTATCTTGCAGGCACACAAGTTAGGTGCATAAATATTTATTAGAGTTATTTATTCTTGGTGAACTGCCCCTTTAATTAATATATAATGACCTTCTTCATCTCATATAAAATTTTGTATTTAAAATCTATTTTGTTGGGTATTAGTAGTGCCATTCCTGATCTTTTTTGGTTATTATTTACATGAAATATTTTTTTCCAACCTTTCATTATCAAACCTATTTTGTACTTACCTCTGAGGTGAGTCTCTTGTAGACAGCACATAGATGGCTCATATATATATTTTAAGCCATTCTGTCATTCTGTCAATCTATGTCTTTTGATTGGGGAATTCAATCTATTAACATCCAATGTTATTATGTAAAGGCATTACTTACTTCATCCGTTTTATCTTTTGGCTTTCAGTTGTCATACCCTACTATTGTCTGTCTTTTTACCCTTTAATTTACCCTTCCTAATAATCTTCATTTCTACACTCTTCTCCAAGTCTCTTGCACTTTTCCTTTCAGGCTGTAGCACTCCCTTTAGTATCTTTTGTAAACCCAGTCTTTTGGTATCATACTATCTCAGTTTTTGTTTCTCTGTGAAGAATTTAAACTAACCCTCATTTCTGAAGGACAGTTATTCTAGATAAAGAAATCTTGGCTGGTGGTTTTTCTCTTTCATTACCTTAAATACATCATAGCCCTTTCTTCTTGCCTCCATGGTTTCTGATAGAGAGATCAGCACTTAGTCTTATTGAGTGAGGTTCCCTTGTATGTGATGCTTTGTTTTTCTCTTGCTGCTTTCAGAATCCTCTCTTTATCTCTGGTATTTGTCATTCTGACTAGTAGTTGTCTCAGAGTGGGTATATTCAGATTTATTTTGTTTGGGGTGTGTTGTCTTTCTTGGACATTGATATTTATGTCTTTCATAAGGGTTGGAAGTTTTCCTCAAATTTTCTTTCTGCCCCTTTTCCATTCTCTTCTTCTTCTTGGACACCAATAACAATGTATGTTTGTGGGTTTTGCATTGTCATTCAATTGCTTGAGACCCTATTCTAATTTTTTCATTCTTTTCTCATTCTGTTCTCCTGTCCTTTTCAATTTCAGATTCTCAGTCTTCCAATTCACTAATTCTGTCCTCCACCGATTCAAATTTGCTGTTATATGCCTCTAATGTGTTTTTAATCTCATCCATGGTGTCTTTTATTCCCGTAAGCACTGTTACTTTTCTTTGAAGGCTTTCAAATTGTTCTTTATGCTCACCCACCAGTGTCTTCTTAATATCCTTTATCTCTTTAGACATATTTGCCTTCAATTCCTTGAATTGATTTAGGTGATTTGTGTGATTATCATTGATTAGTTGTCTTAATTCCTGTGTCTTGTCAGGATTTTTGGTTTGTTCCTTTGGGCCATCTCTTCCTGTTTCTTATTATGGCTTGTAATTTTTTGATCTTGTAATTTTAAACATCTGTTTATATTGGTGAATTTACCCTGATGGTCAATTTCTCTCTTTTCCCTATTGGTTTTGTTTCATGCCTCTTCTTTGATTTTTGGTTCAAGTTATTCTAAGTCTTTAAAACTGCCCAGCTTAAGGTATCAAAATAGGACCAGGGACTCACTAATGGGGCACAGTTCTTCTCCAAGGATTCTGGGACAAGAGACTCTTAAAAGCAGGCTTTCTCCTTGCAGTTTCCCAGCCAGCCAGGAGATGGTCCTCCTTGGTGAATCTTTCCATGGATGTGTCTCTTTCAACCTCCAATTGCCTGCACTTCTTTTCTGGCCAGAGCCAATATTCAAAGTGGGCTCTTCTGGCCAAATTCACTGAAGAGAAACCACTCTCCACCCTCTGCTATACCCTCCCTCTTCCCAGGAAGTAATATGTCTGTTCCCCTCTCAGTTTGCTGCAGTGAGCCATGAGTTTTATCCAGGCTGTTCTCTTTGAGGTTGAGGGATGGGTGCCATTCCTGGCTGTGCCACAGTTTTGGCCTCTTCACCTCTCTGCCCCCTCACCCTCCTGGAGGATGTGCTGTACTCTCCTGGTCTGTAATTCCCCAAAGCAGCTCCCTTGGATAGCTTTTTGCCCTTCCTCTGTTGTTTTTGTGAGAGAGTTGATCCCTGCCTACCTACTGTGATGCCATCTTCCCAGAAGCGTAAGTGCTTAGCACTTCACATACACAATGACACCTAATGCAGTCTGTGCTTTAACTGCACTGAGCTCCTCTGGTTTCTGGAAGATGTCGTGCTGTTTCCCAACACACACACACACACACCTTTATACAGAAGCTATTTTCTCTCCTCTCTTCTCCTCCACCTTGTTAACCCTACTCTTCCTTCCAAAATCAGCTCATGTAATACCTTCTCTAAAGCCTTCCTTGACTCTTTTTCTTCCAATTCCATCTCCTTGAGAAATAAAAAGCAATGTTTTAGCTTGTGTAACTAGAGTACAGGAAGAATAGGAGGCCATATGTGCTTCTGGAACAATTGGAACCAGGAATGTAAATGTTGGCAGGTTACTTTCTTACCATCTCTTTTTTTATGCTTTTTCCTGAGCATCAGTCCCCCTCTTTCAGACTGGGTGTCTACACAAAGCTGAAACCACTACTTTTGGCAACCCCCAGGTTTTACTACCAGAGAGGGACTAAGACTTACCTTCCTTGGTTTCATACTCAAAAGTCTTAGGAAAGCACTCTGATTGGCTATTTGGGTCAATCACAGTGACCAGAGAAAGGTGGACTACAAAGCATTTTCCAGAAAGTTTAAGTGAGAGGGCAAAGAAGTTCTCAGTATGGGGTGAGATTCTTGGACAGGCAAAACCAGCCATGTCTACAATCAGTCCATACCTTCCCCTAGTTCCACCTCCTCTGTGCTTTTTTGCTGTTTTTATTTTTTAAGTGCTTCCAACATTGAGAGCCTCTTTGTTTACTATCATTCCCTTTCATGAATAGGGTATGTATTAACTCCTTTTTTTTTTTTTTAACAAGAGGGATGGAACAGAATCTTGTTATATGGGTGCCCATAGATTTGTAACACAGGCTAATGATACATTATCTTCTAGTCCAAGGCAATCAGTCTTTTGGAAGAACTACATAAATCTGGTGCATGACAGGCAGAGAAGCATAGAAAAGGCAGAATGAGATAATGGCGCCAGATAGGTCTACATTTCAATCCTGGCTTAATAGAAATATGTCCTTGGACAAGTTATATAACCATTCCAAGCCTTTGTTTCCTCATCTGTAAAATGAGGACAACATTACAATATCAGGATGGGCTACTTCATGCTGCAATAACAACCTCCCAAGCACATTCTCTCTGCTGTCTACAAAGCCTTTCCAACCTCATCCTTCCAGGCCTAGCTCAAGTGTTACTCCTCTGGTCCCCGTCTCCCCAACCCACCTCCCAAGAGCATTAATTGCTCCCATTTCTGAAATTCCTCTGACACCTCAATTATAGCACTGATCACATGGTATTATATGTATACATCTATTTCCCCTGCTGCCCCTCATTTCACCCTAAGCTATGAGCTGTCCAAGGATATGGAACACATTTTATTTTACCTCTCCATTCCCATGTCCTTGTACAGGATCTGACACAGAATTGGCATTCAAAATGTTGAGTTGAATGACCAGCTGACGCAGCAACTGAATAAACGAATGAATCACAAGAGCAACACATGACCTACCTGCAGACAGGAACAGGACTAATGTGGGCCATTTGCCTATTGTGATACAAAAGATTTTGTTTTAAATTAAAAAAAAGCCTGAAATAGTTCAGGTTTAAACAATTTCTCAGTTGTTCAATAAACATGAATCCAGTGTGTCCTATATGCCTGGCACTGTGCCAGGTGCTAGGAGGTACAAAACAAGTGAATTCTTCTATTTGACAAATATATATGTTACTGATAAAAATGTTGTTTGGTTACCTGTGTAGGAGAGAAATGTGGGAAATAACTTATGTTGCAAATCATGTGCATAAGCTCAACACCCTAAGTTTCCTGTATATCAGAGTAAACATTCATATACATAGTTTATAACTATCTCAAATCTAATAAATAAAAATTAGGAATGCAGTTGTCTCCTTTGGAATAGCCTATTAAAATTGTCTGACCTCTCAGAGCTACCCCTTGCACAAAGAGTTTTTAAATCTACATCAGTACTGATTAATTTCTTTTAACATATTGCTTTTCTGCTAGAGAATTTAAGCTTTTCAAATACCATGGCCAAATAGCTTTTTTTAGAAGTAATGTTTCTTTCATAGAAAAGCACAATAAGCAGGAAAGGGAAGACTAAGGCTCTAATCCTGGTTCTCCTACTAACTCAATTTCCCCATCTGCAAAATGGGGATAATAGTAGTACCTACTTGTGGTGGATAGAATAGAGGACCCAAAAGATAGGTTCACATCCTAATCTCCAGAACCTGTGAATGTTACCTTATCTGGAAAAAACAGCCTTTGCAGATGTGATTGAATTGAGGATATTCTTTTTTTTTTTTTTTTTTTGAGGTACCAAAGTCTAGTATTGAATCTGGGACCTTGTATGTGGGAAGCTGGCACTCAACCACTGAGCTACATCGGCTCCCCTGAGTTGGTTTTCTCATTTTTTGTTTGTTTTTTTGTTTTTAGGAGGCACTGGGAACCAAACCCGGGATCTCCCATGTGGAAAGAAGGTATTCAACTGCTTGAGCCACATTTGCTTCCTAAATTGAGGATCTTGAGATAAAATCATGCTGGATTATCTAGATGTGCCCTAAATCCTATGACAAGTGTCATACGAGAAAGGTAGAAGGAAATTTTGAACAGACAGACACAGAAACACAGAGAAGACACAGAAACACAGAGGAGAAGCAATGTGGAGAGGGAGGAAGAGATTCCAGTGATGTGGCCAAGAGCCAAGGAAGCTGGGAACCACCAGAAACAAGAATAGGCATAGAATGGAATCTCCCCTAGAGCCTCTAGAGCAGGGGTTCATAACCTTTTTTGTTCACCGTTGCCAGTCAGGTAAAAAACCACAGACCCCTTGTCCGTCCGTCGCCCCCCCCCCCCCCACGTCTTTGCAGCGACGCATGGAGTTGGCCCTCCGCAGCGGCGGCTCACTCCATTTGTGGGTGGCTCCATTCCATTTTCACGGGAGGCTCTGCTCCATGTTTTGCGGGCAGCAGTCCTCCATGTTTTTGCCGGCTGCCAGCTTCCGCACTTCCGCAGGCAGCAGCTCTGCTTTTCATGGGTGACTTTGCCATGCCCGTGGGGGCTCCGCCCTGCCCCTGGCGGCTTTTTGCCTTCCCCACGGCGGCTTTTGCCCTGCCCACAGCGGCTTGCCTTTCTCAAGGCCGTCTGCCCGCTTGGAGAGGTCC